>JBBPBX010023423.1:0-30618 GCA_038048925.1 Garcialebias charrua | reverse complement strand
TATACAGTATATATATATATATAATTTGTTTAATTCTGGGTTAGAGTACATAATAAAGCAAGTCAACTTCAGAATTACTCATGCAGTTTATAGAGCTCAACCCTTAAGGTGGACCTTACTATTTCACCTGCTGATGGTGAGATTCAACAATTTATCATATGAAACTTATTAATCGGACACAATCCCTACCCACATCATTTTAATCAAATGTTCTCTGTTCGCATCAAACAATTATTTTGATGTACATACATATGTTTGTTTTTCCTTGAGGCAGAATAGACAAAGTCTTTAAGCTTTGTTCATGGTTAGACAATGTTTTGATTAGATGTTCCTGTTTTAACAGAACCATGACTCCAGTTTATTTATCTGTAAGTTGTCAGAGATTTGTGTAACTTGTCAACTCCACCTTCTTCTTGTATAAATGGTCTGTGAGTAGCTACACAATTCAGATTGTGCTAGCAATACGTTTTGAGACCAAACTAAGTTTCAGAAGTGCATTAAAAGCATATCCCCTTTGCAAAGTTCATGATCTGTGTCTAGCTCATTTCTTGTTTCTCTTGTGTGGTTTTTATTAAGGTGACATGTGTTTAAAATCCCTATCATTACTAGTGCCGAAATTATCCGGGTGTTTCCTTATAACCGCTCCTGGTGGACGTCAAACGGGACACGTTGCACAAAGCCCGTGCACGGCCTGCAACAAAGACCGGGGTGGTAGACATTTGCCTCACCTGGCTAGCGTCTTAGGTCCTTTGAACCATCAGGGTCGGCTTGACAGAGATCCCTACCAAACACTGCACAAATCAACAAGAAAAGTGAGTAACAAGAATTTTTGCTGATATGTCGTAGAATACATTTTGAACTGTTTTAATGCTGGACCTGGACCTTGAAAATTTGAAGTGAGCCATCTGTTTTCCAGAACTAAGCGAATGTATGCACATATCGTTAGTTGCAGAGCCAAGACCTTATGTGCTATTTTTTAAGTGAGACGGATCGCTTTAAGCCAAAACAAGAATAAGGCATTTTGTGAGGCTGAGAGACCTTTTATTGGACGTTGCGGTGAGGTCCAGCTAGACAGAAAAGAAAATAAGACATTTATCTGTTTAAGATGCGTCTTTTTGTAATTGTTTAATTTTCTGACATTTCTGGTCCTTTTTAAGTGTGTGTGCATTTTGGAAGCTCTGAGTTTTCTCTCTTGATTTCTCTCCCCATTTGTTTACATTTTTGCTCCAGCCTCTGTGTGTGTGCATGTGTATGAACAGCCCAGCTCTCTGGTGTCTCTGTCTGTTATTTGTGGGCAGTCTGGCCCCACCCGTGTTAGGCCTGCAGCCTGCTTCCCTGTGCTTATCTGTCTGACTGTGTGATTGTTTGGTTTGACTACGGCCCATCTCTACAGGTGAATGCGGGTAGTTTCCTTGTTTTCGCCTAAGCGTGTGTATGAGTTTGTGCCTGTCTGACTGTGAGTTTGTGAAGAGAACCAGCTCATGTTATATTTGTGATTCTCTGTACATTTGTATGAATGACACAAGTTTGATTGACACGTGAGTGATTGAGAAGTATAGAAAGCACAACCACATTCTCTGGTTTGTTTTTGAAAACTTCTATTTGGAAATTAAGTGTAAGTGATTCTCATTGGATCTAAACATTTCCAGGTTGATATTCATTTGTACACTTATATTAATAACTACACAAAAGTTTGTCATACCTAGCAATAATGGGAAATAATAGGAGCAAATCAACTGAAGGTGCAAATACCAAGGATGCCAAATACATGAGTCAAAAACATCCAGACTCAGTAAAATATTTAGAGAAATTGATAAAAAAAAAATACCAAGTTAGTCCCACTCTTAAAATGGAAAGCTGGAAAATGCTTGTTTCTTTACTACAGGACAAAATTGCTCTGTCTAAAGCCAAAAAGAAAGAAAAATTAGAACATCAGTTGGCAGTAGCAAAATTATGGCTGAATGAATCACTGATAAAGCGGGAATAGATCGAGAAATCAAGGACGCCTCGGCTCCAAAAACAAAGCCGAACATCTGATACGCTTTTTATCAGACGGGAGGATGACGAACCAACTATCTGTGCTCGTCATCCGACTCAAAACCCTGAAGGAGACGATGCAGTTACGTGTGTTGTACCTCCTCCAAAAATAGAACAAATATCCCCAGATGTACCTGAAGTAAAACCAGAACCCGATACCAAACCAATACTCAGCCCTCCTGCCAATCACTCTCGCAGCCACACTGCCGTCAGCAAATCAAGTGACGTAAAACCAACAACGTCTAGCCTAACCACTTAATCATACCCCATGATTCAGGTGCCAAACCCAAACTGAGCACCAGACGGTGCTCAGTTTGTGTTTGTACGTGGATAACAGATATGCAAGGAATTATACATTCCTATCATCTAAACGGTCATGAAGCGGGGGAAGCAACCCAATCTGCTCTGGGAAAGCACTGGGCAAGGGTACGAGGTGATTATACAGGTAAAGATAATGAAAACACACGTTCCCTTATCCACAAACAGACCAACAGTTAACAGGTGGCTATTTAGCACAGTGGTCGGCTCTTTGTGCACGTGTGAGGGAGGCCTTTAAAAGGCGTGCTGAGGTATTATTCCACTATTCACTGCGGTATTATTCCAGCCGACAATGACAACTCAGCTTTTCAACAGCAGCTAAAAAATGACCTGTTACAATCTTTTCGTCCTGAGATTGGTAACTGGGTGAGAAAACATCTGATAGAGGTCGACACATGCTCTGTGACGGTCCTAATGCAGTGGGTGCACCACGCAGAAAAAATAATAAACAGAAAATCAGGAAAGAACACTGATAACAAGACGAATGTGTTCCTTAGTGATGACTCAGATGTATTTTACAATGGCCCTATGAGAAGAAATAACAGACAGGGTCGTATGAGGCCAAGACAGAATGGTTTTAACAGATTCAGACAACAAGCTGACCCTCTACAACTACATAACAGATTCAAACCGTAGCCACATCCAGATAGCTGCTATTCGTGTGGCGAAATGGGGCATTTCTCAAATGACTGTTACAAATTCTCCCAACAAGGGATAGGAGGGGGCACTCACAGAGGGCAGTTTTTAGCTGCTCCGGGCCACTCTTAAAACGGAGGGTTTAATGCAGGTTTCTTAGCTGCTCTGAACCACACTCAAAACGGAGGGTTTAATGCATGACTAGATGATGGGGCAGCTAGCTCTGACTTCTTCCAAGGTCAAGAGTTAGTAAACATTTGCTCAGCATGGAACTTATTAAGCTCACTGAAAGAGAAGCCGTATGTTACGCTCTAGGTTAACATGATCCCTGTTGATTTTTTGTGCGATACAGGTGCATGTAAAACTGTTTTAAAAACTAGCATTCCTGGTCTGAAACCATCACAAAACTCCATCTGGGTAAAATCAGCAGATGGTATGACAAATTATTTCAAAGCCAGTACACTTCACAGATGAAGAATCTGGCTACTCCTTCTCGGCAAATGTTGTGATATCACCGGACTGTCCAATTAACCTACTTGGTAGAGACTTGTTGACAAAACTTGCCATTGCTGTCATTCCTGTCCAGGACGGTATGAGAGCCGCAAGGTTAAATAAAGCACAGGTTTATGCAAATCAAAGCCTGATTGACGTTTTCTGCTCATATGATCTGGGTTCAACTGACAACCTAGCAGCTGCTTCTACATTAATGCAGGAGGCAGGAAATGTGATAACAACCTTAGAAGTGTTACGTATTCAAGAGTTGAAGGAAGCTCTGAAACAAAAGTGCACGTTACTGCAGGTTTATTGTACATATAAGAGGAAATTTGCAGCTCACAACAGACCTCTTGCTGAACACACGAATCCCATACTCTTCGGAGGCTGGCACATGCATAAAAATCCCTGGGTGTCGTCATCGCCTTGTAGGACCGCCTTGGAACCGCCTTGGGACTGCCCTACTCTCACCACGTGGCCAGTCCCTCTGCCAATAAGCTATCAGCTTTGATGTAAACAGCAAGTGTTGGGTCTATTGAATGGTGCAGACGTGTAAATGAAAACTCTTCCCTATTGAAAACAAAGCCCGGAAGAAAAAGGTTCCGCCATGGGTCACATTTCACAATATATGGCAGAACACAGGTGCACACTAATTTTAGAACATAACAGATATAATACTGACAGAAATATATTTCAGAAGATCAAATGCATTTGAGTCAGCCACACGTGACAATGAACTTTCTAAAACAAGATGACACCGAATACATAAATGCTTTTTTGGCAGAAAAGCCGGTCACCATGGTTGTTGTAGAATTGTATACGGACAGATACTCTCTCGCCGGTGCGACAATTCTCCTGCCTGAAAAACAAAAACATTTTTATCAACTGGATGCAATTCCACACATGTTTGTTTAAACCAAACGACATGCAATGGAGGGATGTGGGTTTGCAAATTAGAACAGCGACTACTTCTACAGACTTCTCTCCCCCACAAAATGAATGGTCTTACAGTTCATCATGCAAAATGTACAGGAAACAGCTTTGTTTGGTTCTGATGTGTGAACCCAGAGTGCATGCTCTCTCTTTATGACAATCAGACATGGTGCTCCTCTCAGAACGTGATGAGGCAGACCTGAGACATTTACCTGAAACATTGTGGTCTTCAGGACCTTCAGATGTTGGTTTATTAAATTCCATCCCTCCAGTACAAATAAAGCCGAAATCAGATTGATGACCAATGGTCAAACAATATCCACTGAAGCCGGAGGCCGTAAAATGCATTACACCAGTCATTTCTGATTTATTGAAAGCAGGTGTCATTAAAAAGTGTCCTGATTCTCCCTGCAATACTCCCATTTTTCCAATTCAGAAAGCTAACAGGGAGGACTTGTCCAGGATCTGAGGGCTATGAACGAGGCGATACAAAAGATAGCCCCGAACGTTCCAGACCTCCACACTTTGCTGAACTCTTTAAATCCAAACAACAAATATTTTACTGTGATTGATCTCAGTAACGCATTATTCAGCGTACCCATTCACACTGACGCACAGTTTTGGTTCATGATTACTTTTGAAAAAACAAAATATACGTTCACCCGGCTTCCGCAAGGATTCACCAACAGTCCAACAATATTTACACAAGCAATCATGTCATGCTTGTCTAATCTTGTGTTGAATGAAGGTAGCTAGCTCTTAATTTATGTGGATGACATTTTAATTGGATCACCAACAGATGAAGCATGCAGACAAGACTCAATCATGCTGTTGTAACATTTAGCACAAACAGGTAACAAAGTGAGCAGATCTAAGATACAGTGGGTACAGACTGAAATTAGTTATTTGGGACTACACTATTAGCTACTGGAAAACAGATACAGCAAAAAAGAAAATGAGCCATTTCTGACGCACCGAGACCTGAAACAAAGAAACAAATGATGAGTTTTATCGGTCTCAGTAATTTTTGCAGATATTACATTCCACATTACGCCGAGTTATCACAACCTTTGCTCGGTCTGATCTATGACATCCTTATGACCTTGACAGACAAAATCACTTGGACTGAGCCCACGAAGCAAGCCTTCTTAACATTGAAGCAGAAACTCATTCAAACAACTTCTTTGATTCTGCCTGCTTATTCAAAGCGTTTTACACTGACTGTTGATTGTAGAAATGGCTTTATGACATCAGTTATTCTGCAAAAGCATGGTGACAAACTGAAACCTCTTGGTTTTTACTCAAAGAAATTAGACCCTGTGGCTTTAGCCTTACCACAGTGTGTTCAAGCAGTTTGTGCCGCTGCGATGGCGGTGCAGGTTTCAGCTGACGTATTACTGTTTCATGAGACTGACCTCATTGTCCCACATGCCGTGGACCTGTTGTTGATGCAAAGCAAAATGAACATCTTGTCCCCAGCTTGCTACCTGAGCTACACCGCTCTTTTGTTATCACAAGCCTACATAAACATAAAACGTTATAATGTCTTAAACCCAGCAACATTTCTTCCTCTCCCAGATGACGGAACACCTCACAACTGTTTAGATATCACAGAACAGGTTCATTTGCCAAGACCTGATTTATCTGACACACCTCTGACTGATGGTTTAGTTTGTGGACGGATCATGCTTCAGGACTGATACTGGACAGACTCAGACTGGTTATGCAATCGTTCAGCTCCCTGACATCATCATAGAGGCAAAACAACTTCCTACACCTCACTCAGCTCAGGCTGCAGAAATAATTGCACTCGCACGCGCGTGTCAGCTGGCTGAAAAACAAAGTGTTACTGTTTACACGGATAGTCAGTATGCTTACTCTACTCTGTTTTACTTCGCTAGGCAATGGGAAAACCGTGGTATGCTGACATCTGCTGGAAAACCTGTGACACATGCAAAACTTTTGACAGAACTTTTAAATTCCATCCACAAACCAAACAACATTTCTGTTTGCAAATGCATTGCTCATACCAGAAACACAGATTTTGTTTCAAATGGTAACATATTTGCTGATTATGTAGCTAAAGAAGCTGTCAAGGGCATTTATGTCTCATGCATTTGATGAACTCACTGAATGATGACATGATTAATAAAACAGTTCTTTTAGACATGCAGAAAGCTGCACCAAAACAGGAAAGGTAGATGTGGGAGGCTCGAAACGCACAGCAAAATCATGAAAACAGTTTATATCATATAAATAATAAACCAGTTCTACCAAATTCTCTGTTTAAAGCTGCAGCAGTTGTGGCTCATGGGCTGTCACATATTTCAAGTGCTGGGATGATTGACATGATTCAGAGACATTTTACCACTTTTGGCCTTGACTCATTTTAAAAAGGTTTTTGTAAGGCTTGTCTTGTCTGCATCAGACATAATCCAAAGGGTAATTTGAGGCCTAAAAGGGGCTCTTTTCCACCACCTAATTATCCATTTCAAAAAATGTACATGGACTTTAATGAACTAACACCTAGTGGTCAATACAAATACTGTCTTGTAATGATAGATGCTTTTTCAAAGTGGGTTGAAATAACTTCATGTAAACATGCAGACGCTCTCTCAGTTGCTAAAGCCATTTGTAAGGACATTATTCATGTACATGGGATCCCTGAAACCATATACAGTGATAATGGCCCTCATTTTGTCAATCAGGTCATACGTGACATGGCTAAACACCTAGGCTTGACTTTAAAAAAATCACTGTTCCTATCACCCCCAAAGTGCAGGGCTAGTTGAACAAACAAACGGTACCATCAAATCCAGGTTAAGAAAAACCATGGACACCACAAAACGTCCATGGCCAGAGTGCCTAGACATTGTGAAACTGTATATGAGAATCACTCCAACATCTAATGGCCTGACCCCTTTTGATATAATTCAAAGCAGGCCATACAGAATGCCTCTTTTTTCACCTGATCTGCAAAAAGCAGATGAATAACAGATTTTAGTAGATTACATGATAAAGACACTTAAAGAAAAGGAAGTGTCAAAGACAAATTTACTGCCTTTTGGTTCTCTGTTTTCACAGGAAGAAGCGATAGCAGTGGCACCAAGTGACTGGGTCTTCATCCGCGTTGTCAAACGGAAATCTTGGGCGAGTCCGCGTTGGGAAGGACCTTACCAAGTGCTGTTGAATACACCAACTGCTGTCAAAGTCGCGTAAAGATCTTCCTGGATCCATCTCAGTCACTGCAAGTTGCATAAGGTACTGGACTCTTAGGTCATTGGAGCAGTGGTGAAGGCTGGTTTACAAAGGGGACATTGGCAATCTAGAGCACGTCATTTCAAACCCAGTGAAGAAACCAATGAACCCTGCTTCATTAGACTACTTCCGTCACTCGGCGAAGCAGGTCGCATCTCTTTTTGCTCCTCTCCCCCCTAAGTTACCTCCTCCCTGCTTTTGCATTTTGTCTCATCTTAACTCTTCAGCGCTCACTCGAACCAATTTGAAATGGATTTATTTACGTGGGCTGTTTCCTCTATTGATAAAAATTTTTCAACGAAGCGCATCGGACCAGGAGAGGCAGCTTGCCCCTTCGACACACATGCGATGGGATACACTATGGACTCGTGGAACGAGTGGAAGCCAATGTGTCTGACCGTTCTCTCTGTCGAAGACGTTGAAGATTTATGGATTATTGGAATTTTGGTGGCAGTTGCTCTGCTTTTTGGGATTGGTGGATGTTTTTGCTACTGGAAGCTGAGGGAGGTGGCCGCAGCGATCAACGCGCTGGCGAGACTCCCTGTTCAACAAGATTCTCTGATCCGGGCTATGACCTCAACAAGCCAGCTGTTGTACGAGCTGAACCGCACGGTGAGAGCAACGACGGACAGCCGTGGACCTGCGGTGCGCTTTGGGACTCGTTTACAGCCGACCCATCAGGGCACAGATGGGGATTTGTAGCTCGGAACCTCACATGATTCGACGATTTGGACCTGAACAGCACCTGGACTTCAAGGCTGCAGTCAAAAGTACACTGTAGCCTGGCCTGAAAATAAATAAGCGACTAATCTAATCTGGACTGTGAGCAACCTTGGAAAAAGAAGGCTGTCTGCAAATCTTCTCCTGGAGTGAAAGCTGTTGAGAACTCGCTGCCCCCCCCCCCAGAGGTCTCCGTGTGCTTTCAGAATGGAGCCGAGCTGAAATGACATCTACAGACTGTGCTTATCTGAAATGATTTTCACGGACAATCTCCCTGCTTGCCATGAAATGCAACATGTCTTGTCTTATCCGTGCTAAAGCTGGTAGAGTTTTTTAGACTTTATCATGGAGTGTCCTAAGACAAATTGTGATAGATTCTTTTTTGAATACCATGATTACCCGACTGTATGTTCCTTTTTCATATCTGATTGTTGGTGGCGCGGTTTTATACTGCTGCGGCTTCCGTGCGTACGTCCATCTTCGGGTGGTGCACGCGCCAATTGCAAAACTTTGTACCTTGGTGTAAATATGCCAATAAAGATATATTCTATTCTATTCTATCTATTAGGATTATTTTGAGTCCAGTACTTCTGTAAGCTAAGCAACAATGGGGGCTCCACATGCCAGGTGGACTCTCTACTGCATTGTGACTGTAGCATGTCACATAACCAATAGTGACCTCAACAATCTACTGAAAGCTGACTCAGAACACCCCCATGACTACAGCACCAACCTGTGGTGGCAACTAATGAACAAAACGGCCTATGAAGGTGAAGTTACTAACTGTTATATCTGTACCCATCTGCCTTATGCCACCCAAAACTCAGGTCTCTGACCAGCAGCCGTGTCCACAGCTCAACAAGCGTGTTTGTATGCTCTGAGCACTCACACAGGAAAAGGCAGCTGGGCATAGCGAGACTACTGACTACCACTGTCCAACGAGGTAAAGAACACACACACAGACGTAGACAGACGATTGGCCATGGTATCTATGGGATACGACTTTGCTTCAAACTGCAGTATTACCTCAGACGTGATATCCCTACCCCAGATGTCGATAAAACAACCTGAACTAATCACGGTGTCCCAATTGTCAGTTGGAGCTCTGGGATACTGTGTTTACAACAACAGAACCACTCCAGTGGGCCTGGTACCCTGGAACTTATGTGAAAAAGTGTATTCCTTCTGTGATATAACAAGACAAAAGAATGCACCGAACTAAAGAGATGGGGAGGGCTTACCACCGTCACCGGCGTTCCATGGGAATTTAGGATCTGGAATGGAGAAGATAAATTCTTCCAAGGACTCTTCCCATCTGTGGGAGTCGGTGAGGTACGAGCTCACGTTGAAATCAACAGGTATGCCCTCCTCCATCTCATCACCGACACCTATCAGCTGGCAAATGGGACCATGAACGAACTGAGCGAACTGAAACAGATGATCTTTAAGAACCGTGTTGTCCTTGACTTGTTGACAATGTCACAAGGTGGCGTATGTAAAATCATTGGAGAAACATGCTGCACCTACATCCCAGATGAAACAGGAACAGGAGGAGACATCCATGATGCTTTCAATTATCTGAGTGATCTCAAAAAATATGCTGAAAGTGGGACAAGAGGAGCAGACCCCTTAGACCTTTGGTCATGGTTCATCTCTGGACCATGGTGGCATCTCCTTTTGAAGATCTGCACCCTACTTCTAGCGGTGCTGTTCCTGTTCTGCATTCTCATCTCCTATGTTATACCACTTTTAAAGAAAATGATGATGAATGCTTTCACAGGTGTTCTGATCAGCTTGCACCAAACTCATCTGGAACAAAATGAAGAAGATTTCACTCCACTGAAGGATGTGTGTTAATTAGCCAAAAAGAAAATACAGTGTGATTCTGAGTGCTGAAGGTATTTCATAAATGTCTGGTACTAAGATAATGTTAGCTTTTCTATGCTACATTTTAAAATCAAAGTAATTTCAAGCCAAACTTGTAATCATTTTATTTGTTTATTTTTGTTTATTCTGTTTTGTTTTAATCAACCAATGAAAAGTACAGAAATTTGAACTGAAATATTTTATTCATTTTATTTTATTTTTATGTATGTGTCCATAAAGGACCTCTTTATTTACTGTGATTTTCAAAAAATTGTTTCCCACATCTTTAACAAACATTACTTTTCATTTATTATTGTTTTTCCCACATCTTTGAAAGTGTATTAGTTCTTTTTATTTGTTTAACACAAATTAAATAGATTAGTTATTTTAATTTGTTTAACACAAATGAAATAGATTATTTTATTTTATTTTTATGTATGTGTCCATAAAGGACCTCTTTATTTACTGTGATTTTCAAAAAATTGTTTCCCACATCTTTAACAAACATTACTTTTCATTTATTATTGTTTTTCCCACATCTTTGAAAGTGTATTAGTTCTTTTTATTTGTTTAACACAAATTAAATAGATTAGTTATTTTAATTTGTTTAACACAAATGAAATAGATTATTTATTTTATTTATTTAACACAAATTAAATAGATTAGTTCTTTTTAATATGTTTCTATTAAAACTTTTATTTCTTTAGAAAAACTTTTAGTTTTTGTGATTAAATAGATGGATCCCTGCTGAAATATATTTTTATTCTTAAAACTTTGAAATAAGCTATGAAATAAGACCATATTCACTACAAAGTTCTCCTAAAAACTTTATTTCTCTCAAACTTTGAAATGAGTCATGAAACATGACAATCATCACTACAGAATTCTCCAAAACTTTATCTCTCTCAACCGTCCTAAAAAGATGATCCTGAGTTACATATACAGGATGACCACTGGGGGGTGGCACCAGGGTGGCTGATATGTGTTTTTTACCTCTAATTTGAATTCGGCCTCGAGGTTGTTTTCCATATCGCTCACACAGTTAAGTATTAATCAGTTTAAAATGATAAAAGTGTAGAAATGATGGAGAGATTCAACTATTTATCATATGACACTTATTAATCTGACACAATCCCTACCCAGCTCATTTTAATCAAATGTTCTCTGTTCACATCAAACAATTATTATTATTATTATTTTTCAAATTTATTTATTGAGGCTCTCATAACAAATACAAACACATCTGTTAATTATATGATATATGTATAGAGAAACCCCGCCTTTTTCTTTTTCCCCTCCCGCCATAAACAATTTCAATAAAACAGGTAAACACATAGCAGGTTCTACAATAACCAAAAAGCATAAAAAAGAAAAGAGAAAAGAAAAAAAGAAATATAGACAAATCAACTAAGAAAAGAAGTAATATTAATAATTAAAACATTATGAGGCAGCATGTCATCCCCTATTTAAAGTTGAGGCCTGTGGGATCCAGTCTGTCCAGGAGTGGTTTCTATATCCTAACAATTCTCTCACTTTTATCCCGTAAGGTGTAGGTCAGTTTTTCCAGAGGAAGTATCCTCAGAAGCTCGTTATACCAGTCACTCAATGTCGGGGCTTCCTGTGATATCCAAAACTTGAGGATGGCCTTCCTTGCAGCATGTAGACATAATGAATTCCATTTATAATGCACTTTTCATTAACAAAAATCTCAAAGTGCTACAAAGTGTAACAAAGCAAAGATCAAAATAAAACAAGTGATAAAATCAAATAAAATCAATAATAATATCGACTAAGATCAAAGATAAAATCATGTGGATGCAGATTAGGCTTGCTTAAAAAATAAATAAAATAAAACAAGTGATAAAATCAAGTAAAATCAATAATGATATCAGCTAAGATCAAAGATAAAATCATGTGGAGGCAGAATAGGCTTGCTTAAAAAGAAAGGTCTTTATGCTGCTTTTAAAGTCAACCAGTGACTGTGGAGCTCTCAGGTCGTCAGGGAGGGAGTTCCACAGGCGGGGGGCAGCCACACAGAATGCTCGGTCTCCCATGGTCCTCAATTTGGTCCGAGGAATATGAAGTAAATTACTGTTCTGTGATTTACTTCATATTCCTCGGACCAAATTGAGGACCATGGGAGACCGAGCATGTTCCTATAAATTTAGTGTCATGGGTGCTCTTTGCATTGTCCACTTTAGCTCCCAAAATACAGTGAAAGGGTGATAAATGTAGGTCATACCCCATCAAAGAGGTCACCTCAGCCTGCACTTCCCCCCAAAACTTCTCAATCTTTACACATTTCTAAAACATATGTGTGTACGTACCAGGTTCTAAATTACATTTACTACAGGTTGAAGATCCCAGTCCCATCCTGCCCCTCAGTATTGGCGTAGTATGAAGCCTGTGAAGTATTTTAAATTGTGTCTCTCTGTCCGCATTACACGTCAACATATTATGTGTGTTTCTCAAGATTGATGTCCAGGTGTCATCCTCAATATGCCAGTCCAAATCCATTTGCCATTGTCTCCGTAAATAATCACAGGAACATTCTAGATTCGACCCAAGTTTCTCATAGATATAAGATATAAATTTCTTTGATTTGGTCTTAATAAGAATGTCTTCAAGAAACGATGTCTTTGGGGCCCTAGCATTTTTATGTAAAAAGTGCCTCATCTGTAGGAAACGGTAGAAGTGAGATTGTTGCAAGTTATATTTACTCTTCAGATTTTCAAATGATTCAATTGCTTCTCCTTCAAAAAATTTACTGAGGCAATCTAGACCCTTATCTTGCCACACTTTGAATACCGGGTCCTGATATGATGGAGGGAAATCAGGATTACACCATACAGGGGCAAGCAGGGAGAAGTGGTCTTTCATTTTAAAATATGTTTTGATCTTATTCCATGTAATTAGTGTGTTCAGTACTATATAATTGTTTTGGACCTCAGTTTTTGCTTTCTTATAACTAACAAAGGGACCATCTTTTAGGTTCAACACACCACAGTTCTTGGATTCTACATCAATCCACGTGTTTGTACTATCTGGGTTCACCCATTCTTTCAAGTATCTTATTTGAGCCGCCCAATAATACAAACGCATATTGGGCACGCCAAGTCCTCCTCTTTCCTTACTTCTTTGTAATTTACCTAATTTCATTCTGACCTTTTTCCCTTGCCATATAAAATTTGTAAACACCTTATTTAGATTTATGAAGAAGCTGTTTGGAATTGAGTTTGGTAACATCTGCAGACAGTATAACATCCTGGGTAATATGTTCATTTTGAGCACACTCATCCTACCCAACCAAGAAACAGGTAAAGTTCTCCATCTCAGTAGATCTTCCTTTACTCCAGCCATAATTGGTTCCAGGTTAAGTTTGACTAGTTTTTTAAGACAAGGGCAGATTCTTATTCCAAGATAAGTTATTCCTGCCGGTGACCAATGGAAGGGGAAGTTACTGGGTACAACAGACTCTGTCATAGCCCCAACAGGCATGGCCTCTGTCTTTAACAGATTAACCTTAAAACCCGACATGTGTCCGAATTGCTTTAAACATTCCATCAGATGTGGGATAGATGTATCAATCTTATCCAAGAATAAGAGTACATCATCCGCATAGAGATTTTATGTATTTTATCTCCAACCTCTATCCCCTTTATCTTAGTTTCAGTTCTTATAAGCTCTGCAAATGGCTCAATAGCTAGTGCAAACAAGAGAGGACTCAATGGACACCCCTGTCAGGTTCCTCGCTCAAGGAGGAAGGGATCTGAACAATGGGAGTTGACAATTATGGAGACTTTAGGTGATCGATACAGTAATTTTACTCATTCAATGAATCCTGTCCCAATTTTAAATTTGTCCATAGTGCAAAAGAGAAAGGGCCATTCAACTCTATCAAAAGCCTTCAGTGAGTCCAGGGACATCACTAATCCTTGTATGGCATTATTACTGGCAAACTGTATAATATTCATAAGCCTCCTAATATTGTGAAAAGAATTTCTTCCTTTGATGAATCCTGTTTGATCTGGTTTTACCAAACGGGCAATCATAGGTTCAAGCCTAAGGGTCAGCACCTTCGCCAGAATCTTTGCATCCACATTAATAAGTGAGATGGGCCTGTAAGAGGCTGGGTCTTCTGGGTCTTTGTTTTTTTTTTCAAAATTAGACTAATATTAGCTGAAGACATTGTTTCTGGTAACCGGTGTGTAACATTAAAGCTGTAATTAAAAGTTTTAGTTAGATGCGTAGTAAGATTATGCTTATATGCTTTAAACCATTCGGCTGAAAATCCATCAGGACCTGGTGATTTCCCGCTACGCATTAGTGCTATTGCTTCCAATATTTCTTTTTCCTGTATGGGTCCACCCATAATGTCTTGCTGCTGTTCTGTCAGTGTTGGTAGCTTGACTCTAGAAAGAAATTTATCCAGTTCCTCTTTCGTGCTATTGTTATCAGATTTGTATAAAGATTTGTAAAATGACACAAATACAGAACTAATTTTATTTTTATCAAAGTGTCTGTTACCTCTTGCATCTCTAATGCTTGCTATATTGTTATGTTGTCTCTGGTTGAGCAGGCGTGCCAAGTATTTACTAGGTTTATTTCCATATTCATACATACGTTGTCTTTGGTAGAATAATGACCTCACAGCCTTTTCATTTATAATTGAATCCAGAGCAGCTCTAATAGTTTGTACCTTAACAAGATTTACTTTAGTAGGTTGGGATTTATGAATAGCTTCTGCTTGCTTTAGGTCCATCTCCAATCTGTTTTGTTTCTTCTGTAATGTTTTCTTACGATGTGCCATACAGGTACCCCTCGAGTTACGTCAGGGATAGGGACCTACGTGTGTGACTTAGGTCGATTTTGTCGTACCTCGCGGACCAAAAACACCTGCCTGTCGTAGGTCCGCGTTTCTGACATAGGTCGCGGATATACCGCTAACGGAGCGCCGCACACATATTTAATGGCATGAGACTGAACAAGCAGACATACTAGGCCATGAACATGCACAGAACTGTACAGTAAATGAATACTGTACTGTACAATAAATAAAAAATATAATGTCTTACTTTGAGCTGGTCAAAGCCTGCCTTCGTCTTTTAGTATTTAGCTCGGGTGCGAGCTCCCCCAGCTTCCTTACGCTCCACACGCACACACGTGGACAAAACTGTTTAAAAGAATGACTGTTAGCTTCTTAACTTCATACATTTGGAGCCATAAAAAAAAAAAACTTACTGAAAGCCGTTTCTCCGCGATGTCCTCCATCCAAAACAACTGCTCAGCGTTAGCTACGGTTAGGCCCCGCTATTAGCAGCACTGGTTAGCATGTCAGTTCATTCAAAAAGGCTGTCGGCTTTGTATCTCCGCGTTAGCTCGGTGTCCCCCGACTGCCAGGCGGACATTTGCGGCGAGCTCCCGGCCGTAGATGGCCCCTCCGCGGCATGTCGGCTCGGTATCTTCGCCTGTGTTTGCTGCTCTGTTAGCTGCTGTCGTTAGCATCTCGGGCGGCGTTGTTGGAGCCATCGCGGGGCGATCCGCGGCTGCTCAGGCATCGGCTTTGTATCTCCGCATTAGCTCGGTGTCCCCCGACTGCCAGGCGGACATTTGCGGCGAGCTCCCGGCCGCAGATGGCCTCTCCGCGGCATGTCGGCTCGGTGTCTTCGCCTGTGTTTGCTGCTCTGTTAGCTGCTGTCGTTAGCATCTCGGGCGGCGTTGTTGGAGCCATCGCGGGGCGATCCGCGGCTGCTCAGGCATCGGCTTTGTATCTCCGCATTAGCTCGGTGTCCCCCGACTGCCAGGCGGACATTTGCGGCGAGCTCCCGGCCGCAGATGGCCTCTCCGCGGCATGTCGGCTCGGTGTCTTCGCCTGTGTTAGCTGCTTTGTTAGCTGCTGTCGTTAGCATGTCGGGCGGCGTTGTGGCCGCCGATCGCGGGGCGATCCGCGGCTGCTCCTCCGGACCTGAGACGTCCACAGAGTTGACCGAGTGTTTCCAGCAAATTTATCCGTATGAGGCAACCCTGAACGGACACACGGTCCTCTAAAGCCAGCTGACAGGAGCGTCTAGAGCTCCATTCTTCTTCTTCTTCTTCTTCTATAGAGGTTATTGGCGGTTGGCGAACTCAAATTAAGCGCATTACCGCCACCAACTGGAGCTCCATTGACCGCAGTAGACGACCGGAAACGACCGGAAGTTGCGTAAATACGATCAAATTGTAATTAAAAACGAAATATTAATAATTATACTTTATTTATAAAGCCATTTAAAACAACCACAGCTGCAACAAAGTGCTATACACATGAAATTAATAACATTTAAACACCAAAAAAAAAAAAAAAATAATATTTTTTTTTTTTTTTTTATCATATTTTTATTAAATATGATAAAATCGTAAGTCTGAGTTGCCGTAGGTCGCAGGTGACGTAGGTCGAGGGTTTGCTGTATATGAAATTGTGAACCCTCTTAAATAAGCCTTTGCAGCTTCCCAGAGAAACTCTGGACTTGTGTCATTAGTATCATTTATTTCAAAAAATTGTTTTATTTCCGCTTCCATTTTCTCCTTAAATTTTTTATCATTAAGTAAATATGACGGGAAGCGCCACTTTGGTTTATCAGCTGTAGTATCAGTAATTGACAATTGCATATAAACTGGGGCATGGTCACTGATATGGATTGACCCTATAGAGCATGCAGTAACTTGTCCCATAATTTGAGGAGGTATAAAGAAAAAATCTATTCTTGAATAGGAATTGTGTGGGTTAGAATATAAAGTAAAATCCCTATCTAGTGGATTCAGGGTTCTCCATACATCTGTCAGTGATGTATCATTTAACATTTTCATCAGTGGCGTCCCTGTACTAGATTTACAATATTTATTTATTACAAACAATTATTTTGATGTACAAACATATGTTTGTTTTTCCTTGAGGCAGAACAGACAAAGTATTTAAGCTTTGTTCATGGTTAGACAATGTTTTGATTAGATGTTCCTGTTTTAACAGAACCATGACTCCAGTTTATTTATCTGTAAGTTGTCAGAGATTTGTGTAACTTGTCAACTCTGCCTCCTTCTTGTATAAATAGTCTGTGAGTAGCTGCACCATTCGGATTGTGCTAGCAATACGTTTTGAGACCAAACTAAGTTTCAGAAGTGCATTAAAAGCATATCCCCTTTGCAAAGTTCATGATCTGTGTCTAGCTCATTTCTTGTTTCTCTTGTGTGGTTTTTATTAAGGTGACAGGTGTTTAAAATCCCTATCACCTGTAGTAACATATAAAATGAAAAGTGGTAGCACAGCATTATGTTTCATTAGGTAGAGAAAATTTTAGGTCATTCAATTCTGCAATGTTCTTTAAATATTTTTGCGTAGCATGTGACTAGATATACATTTTGAACATGACTAATAAAGGAATAAAATTATCCTGTTCACTATGATGTATGTATGTATATAATGTAGGTGGTGTTGCTTTAAGTAAATTAATGCCTGGTGTAAGAGGTTATGAGGAGGTCAATATTAATACTGACCTCTTTACCTTAATTAATTTATTCAGATTGAATAGTAATTTCACGGATTCTCTTCTTTTTCAGTTTACCCAATATTTCTGTGATCTTTATGATGGATAAATAAACAGAGCCATTAAGTGACAATGGACATTGACTTAGTTTGATATGTCAAAGAGACACTATCATTTATTTAAAATGAATCAACTAAATTAACACCATTACACTTGATTGACATGATTTCACTTTCTTTCAATTTAAAACGTCAGCACACTTAAATTCAACACAACAGACTTCAATATTGGATGTTAACATATTTAGTCTGTGGGCTCTTCAGCTTAATATAGTTTCCAGCTTAGAATTGAGGGAAAAAGATAGGAGGAAAGATTTAAGAAGAATTGGGAGGTTAAGAGAGGAAGTTTATCTTGCATTTATGAAACCAGATGACACTCTTCCGTACGCGTCCAGCTTAAGATATCATCACACCTCCAGTAAGCAAACAGCTGCTCCTTTACCTTAAGACGTCCGCCTTGGTTCTGGCAAAGAGCTGTGGTCAGCCTTGGACTGACGAGTCGTCGGTCCCGCAAGTCCAAGCTGGACTCCAGACGTGTTTACCTTGTCGGTGTCGGTGATACTCGCTTTCGTCGGCAGAAGCCGTGACAGTCGTGGTTTCTTGGCTCAAGATAATTTATTCCAGGAAGGAATAACAAAGTTTGAGCTTACGCTTATTCGAAGTGGACTCATAACAGCCTGTTATCAGTCCTTAGCTGAAGACGCAGGTCGTTAGCTCTTGACCAAACGTACCCAGCTCTTTGGGAAAGGTTCACATCTCTTTGAAATTCCCAGCAAACTCTGAAGCGTTCTCGCACAGTTAGAACTTAAAAAGCAGGAACAAAGAGAGGAGTGAACTTGCCTTATCAGGCCCAAGGTTACGGCCAGAGCAGAGAGAGATTTGTTTAGGGAAAGACAGAGAAGCTGGAGCCTTGTTCATGAAAAACAACGGATTAAACTGTCTTCTTATTTCTAAACAAAACAGTCGGGTCTCTGTGACCCGAGATTTCCCTTTAACACAGCAGTGAACACAGTTTAACTCTTAAAGAATAACACAGCTTAAAAGCACACATCATGAAAATGACAAAAGTTATTCTTTTGATCACATCAGCCTAAAATCAAAGATAGAAATAGTCTCTTTTGGTGACTATATTTATCAGATTATAGCTAAATGAATGATTTTGTAGTAAATGTCTTGCTTTACTGAGAGGTCAGTAAAGGTCATCACTGGACAGTTCAAAAGTACACAGGTGTCTTAAAAGTGGACAAGGTCATGCCCACTACACTGGAAACAATCTTTGTATGGTCATTGTCTCATTACATTTCTTCAGTTTGTTAAAAATGTTCAGTGGGAAAGATTTTAAATAAAGCTTGAATGAATTTTAACATTCTTTAGGTCTGTTGCTTCTTATCATCTTTCTGTCTGGGTCAGTGATTGATTTAGTCTGCATTTAAACATGTTTTGCATTAACTCTGATGTGTACATATTTTAAGTTTGTTGGTCAACATGTAACTTGGCTTAAGGTGTTTTCCAGGTAGGGCTGGACGATATGGCCAACATTTTTATCACAATTTCTTAATTTCGGTCGATAGCGATATAACTTGATATTGATATAAACAATATAAAAGCCTAAAAAAACTATAAACTATGCAAATAAATTAATGTTCACCTTTTATTTGTATTTAGCCTCCAAAAAATTGAAATCACTATCAAATAAACGTAAAATTCTCAACCCAATAATTCTCAGTCGGGTCATCTGGACAGTTTCTTTTTTATAGAAACGTTTCACCCTCCATCCAGAGGGAATCATCAGTTTGAGGAGTTCCAGCAAACTGTTTCCCCACCAAGCAGTAAACACCTTAAGTGGACCAACCAGTTTGCTGGAGCCAAGATGGTTTCTGGAGGCCTTCCTGTCCCTCATCGACTCTTCCCAGCCAGATAGCCACAGCCAAAGTGGTTCAAGGAAATACCCTGATGCATGCTCAATAATCCAGGTAGAAAAATCTAAAAAAATCTAATTCTGATCCTCTGGACATTCAAACAAAACAAAACAAAAAAGTAAAAATGTTTCGTCTTTTGTCCGAAAGTCTTCCTCAGTCTGAGATGCTGTATTCAGCTCAGTCTTATAATCATGTGAGCAGCTGGTTTCGGCTGTCAGCAGCAAACTGGTTGATCCACTGTGAGAGGGTGCTATTTATAAGTCTGGGCTGAATACAGCATCTCAGACTGAGGAAGTCTTTTGGACGAAAGATGAAACGTTTCTACTTTTTTGTTTTGTTTTTTGAATGTCCAGAAGGCCAGACTCTGCTTTTTTAGATGGTTCAAGGAAAGAAAGTTCATGCTCAATAATCCAGGTACCAAATCCAATAATTCTCAGTCGGGTTATCTGGACAGTTTTTTTATAGAAACATTTCACCCTCCATCCTCCATTCAGTTTCTATAAAAAACGAAACTGTCCAGATGACCCGACTGAGAATTATTGGATTTGGTACCTGGATTATTGAGCATGAACTTTCTTGCCATAAAATTTTCAACTTTGTCAATATTAATAGTTTTAACTTTAAACAACAACTTTAAAATTTACAGCATTGAAATCCATAGTTAATTAAATAAAACTTTTGGGTGTCCTTATTGATGAGAAGCTGACGTGGAAATCTCATGTAAATTACTTAAGAATAAAAATAACAAAATCAGTTGTATTACTGTATAAAGTAAAAGAGTTTCTGAATGACAAAGCTTTGTAT
The DNA here is from genome assembly GCA_038048925.1 of Garcialebias charrua. Classification (NCBI taxonomy): domain Eukaryota; kingdom Metazoa; phylum Chordata; class Actinopteri; order Cyprinodontiformes; family Rivulidae; genus Garcialebias; species Garcialebias charrua. Next base: position 10,056 of record JBBPBX010023423.1, on the reverse strand, counting down.
ATATTGTATAATGTAATGATTGTTCCATATTTAATCTGTTGTAATGGAGTTTGGGGAAAAGCATATACAACAATTACAAACCCTATTTTTATTTTACAAAAAAGAGCTATAAGAATTATTAGTAGGAATTGCTATGGTCACCCAACAAATGTATTCCCTGATGCATGCTCAAATAAAAATATATTATTTCAAATAATACTAATATATTATTTCATCAGTTGAAATTATTAAAATGTTATGATTTGGTTGAACATAATATTTTACAAGTCATTTATAAAGCTCATAAAAATATTATCCCAAATATTCAATTCAAATTAGTTTTAAAAGAGTCATTATAACCTGAAGGGAATGTAAATGTTTGTAAAACCTTCATTTGGAACTACAGTAGTGGGAAGGAGCTGAGTTGTAATTCAGGGAACAGGATTGTGGAGTTGACTTGATATCATCATAAATATTTCTAAAACAATTTATGTTTTAAAATATGATTAAAGTTGTTTGGAGGGTATAGTGCCAGGTGAAGGATACCTGAAGTTTTTTTTTTTTTTTCAGTTTGGAGATTGTTCAAGTAAAGGTTGTTGTTGTTTGTATTTATTTTTGTATTTTTTAAACAAGGGGCAGATATAAGAATTTTTTTCTTCTTTCTGATGAAATTTGTTTTATTTTGAACGAATGAATAAAAAAACTAAATATGCAGCGCTGGGGTGTTGTTTCAGTACGTCGTACTTTCAGGGGCACGTTGGCTCAAACTTTATTGTGCTTCATCTTCTGACTCTCATCATATTCTATCGAGTGAAAACTCTTCAGATGAAACAAGTTAGATGTTTCCACCACTAGTTAGAACGACTCTCCATCACGTTTTGCAGCTTAAAGAGACCTCGCTGCAGCAGAAGAAACCTGCAGTTTATTAACAGATCTTAGAAAGCCGAACAACTTCCACACTGACGAATTAGTCTTTCCTCTCTTATCAGTGATGTCATCTGCTTTCTCTTCACTTGTGAAAGCTTGTTCAGTCACATTCTGATGGTCATGGGCACTCGTTTTGAAGCGAAAACCTAACGTGCGTTAGAGACTAGCTTAGCCTGCTACCACTAATGCCTCTGAACTCAAGCTCTGCGTAACATCTACGTCACCACGCACTTACGTAGTTGTGTTGCAGCTTTGTCTGCCCGGGTTGAAACTGAAGCTGCTGCTTCAACCCAAACATAAAAAGAAAAGCGAAAGAAACGCTATAATCCTATCGAAATATCACAAATATGCTTAAAACTCACATCATCGTTATTGAATAAAAGTATATTGCGAGATATATCGATATCGAATTATTGTCCAGCACTATTTCCAGGTACAAAGTATATTGTAATCATGGAGCAACCATCAGTAAGTCTTACTGTACTGTTAAGCTACTCCAGTAGCAGCGTAGCACTTTAAGGTAATTAAAGGGCTGCTTTTATTGTATGTGATGATTTTGACCCATTTCATATTATTTTTTCATCTCACGGTTTTTGTCCTTTTGCACCTTTCTGTGAATTTAAGATATCTTGATTGTTTTTTCAGTTAAAAGAACACAAGAACTGACGTCACATTCTCAGAGATCTGATCCATCTCACAGGATTAGATATTTTAAAAGGCTGTGTTTGTATGTATGTTTATGTGATTGCATATTCTCAGGTGTATTTTTGCATGACTGCTGTTTGTGTGTAAGACAGAAAAGAGAGAAAGCTAGCTGCTGGCTTCCTTTCATGGACATCCGGGATTTATCTGCTCAGCCAAGCCAAGACAGAATGACAGAGACTGAGAACGGAGGAAGGTGAGAGAGGAAGGTAGATACTCAGGCAGGGAGACACAGAGGGAAAAAAAGAGAAATGCAGATATACTGGAGTGTGGGAGGGGAAAAGGAGAGGAGGGCTCTGCACAGATAGAGATATTGCTGTGTGGTCCAAGACGCACAAAGGAGGGGTTCTACAGGGTTATTTTAATACTTACTAAGTGTAGTCCTCTGAAAATGTTAGTTTCTATTCAATGTACGGTAGTTTTTTCAATCAAAAATTACCTGCCTAGGATGATCTCAGCCAAAAACCCGCATTAAATGTTATGCTTTAATAAAAAAATTTAACACAAGGGTTTACGTTGGTGAGGATGTGGAGTTTCAGATACCACTGAGGTTATTTGATTCATACCTTCATCGAACCTAAATTTCTGAAGTTTTATTTTTAAAGTTAGAAAGTGAAAATATAAAAAATTACACCAAACTTACTTGCTCCTGTAATATAAAGCTTTGTTATTGCTTATCCAATGTTACATTTTTAGTCAGTTTCTCTTCTTCAGCCTCTGTTTCAGCAGCACTGATTCATGCAAAGCTCTTTGACTAGAACATACTGAGAAACACCTATGCATCAGCTTTCAACATTGTCGTCAGAAGCATTTGCAATGTGTGGGAGATTAGAGCTGTCATTTCTGCCCGACCCAGATTAGAGCCAGGCCATAATAATGTGCTTAATGTGCGGGCCCAGTCGGTGTAGGGCTTTTGATTGCGTCAGGGGATGCACACAGTTACCATACCATACCATTTTATTCAGGGGCGGAGTGGGACAACTTTTCAGCCCGGGAGTTTAATGGCAAAGAGTGGCCCATTTTTTCACATTTTAAAAATATTAGGCAAAAATGTAGCATATAATATTTTTTTAATTGCAATACAATCAACAACTTTTTTTTAGTTATAATTTTTTGTTACATTTTGTTACAATTCAGCAAATCAGGTGGGGGAAAAAAACTAAATTAGTTGACTTAAAAAACAGAAAAAGATAAGTCAATTCTTTGTTGCTCTTTCCATATCAGACTCAAAGATTACTGAAAAACTCAAAACGTAATTTTGTTGGCTTGAACGTTGGCCAGCTGTCATGAGAAGTTTGCACTAAATACAGTGACAAAAAGATAAACCATAAAACTATTTTACATTTAAAATATTAAATTTGAGGCCAGATAAAATGTCAATGAGACCAGATTTGGCCCATGGGCCTCGAGTTTGACATGTGATCTACAGCATCAGTAAGTGCCTAAGAAGTGCACTAGTTTCTGCCACCATATTTGTTACTTTGTCATTGTCAATGGACACAAGAAGTTATTTCTCTGTGGACATCTGCATAAATGCCTCCAAATGCTCCTGGTTAAGTGTGCTATTCTTGATTAACTTGAGTAGAGAAGCTTCTATCACATGCAACTGTTGTAAACAATTACTGAAAACGTACTCAAATTCAGACCAAGGCTGAGAAGGATCACAGACACAGGTAATCAGTTAAGTGAGTTTATTTACAGTGCTGGGGTAAAGGAAGTCAGGGTTCCTGGAAGGAAAGGGGAAAAAGATTAATGATGATGTTTGGGGAATATTGCAGTTTTAGTGTTTAATTAAGTCTCTCTCTTACAGAAGGAACTTGGAGGAGGCAGACCAGAGGGAGGAGGTGAGTGTCCATCAGGTGAGTAATTCCTTGTATTTATCCAAGAGTCCCAAGTAGTGTCTTGCAGGTGGCAGCTGGTGGAGGAGTGTCAGGCTGGAGTACAGAGTTTTCTCAGAGAAGGAGTCCAGTTTGGAGGCAGCTTGTCCAGTTTGGGTTCCAGAGGTGAGTCACAGATTTGTCTTGAAAACACAGGGAGACATAAGCTGGTTAAACATAAGTTCACAAAGGAGAACATTAAAATGGCTGTCTCACAGTACCCAAGGTGACTGAATGATTCAGCAAAGACTGGAACCTCCTCCAAGGCTTAAATAGCAGCTGGACTCGTTAACCGGATTGGCAACAGCTGGTTACCCAGGAACTCCCATCTCCAACACTCAGCAACTGCAAGGTGAGTTCTCACATACACACAAACACAAACCCAACAGTACCCCCCCCCTCAAACATCGCCTCCAGGCGATCAAAGGCGCTTGTCAGGATGTCTCACAAAAAAGTCAGTGATGAGACCAGGATCCAAGATGAAGGACCTGGGAATCCAAGATCTCTCCTCGGGGCCGTAACCCTCCCAATCAACCAAAAACTGATGTCCACGACCCCGTCTCCGAACATCCAGGAGTCGACGAACGGTGAACACAGTCTGATCATCAACCACACGAGGGGGTGGACGATCGAGGTCGGAAGGATTCAAAGGATCCTCCACATAGGGCTTGAGTTGGGACACGTGGAAGGTGGGATGAACACGCATAGAGCGAGGGAGCCGAAGTTTAACAGCAGAGGGGTTAACAATTTTGACAACAGGAAAAGGTCCAATAAACCGAGGTCCCAGTTTTCTGGAGGTGTCCTTGAGGGAGATGTTCTGAGTGGAGAGCCATACCTTCTGTCCCACAGCGTACAGAGGAGCCGGAATACGGCGACGATCAGCCCACCTCCTGGTTTGTTCACGGGACCGAAGAAGAGCCTCCTTGGTCTGCCTCCAGATGCGTCTGCAACGTCGTAGGTGGTACTGGACAGAGGGGACAGACACGTCAACCTCCTGGTGGGGAAACAGTGGAGGCAGGTAACCCAGAGATGCTTCAAAAGGAGAGAGGCCCGTAGCCGAGGACGTGTGAGTATTATGGGCATACTCAACCCAGGGGAGAAGAGAGGACCAATCAGCAGGGTTATTGTCAATGACACAGCGAATAGAGGACTCAAGTTCTTGGTTGCATCTTTCAGACTGACCGTTGGTTTGGGGATGATAACCAGAAGACAAGCTCACCGAGGCACCAAGGGCTTGACAGAAAGCCTTCCAAACTTGAGACACAAATTGGGGACCACGATCCGAGACGATGTCACAAGGAATGCCGTGAAGTCGAAAGACATGCTGGACCATGAGGTGAGCGGTCTCCAGAGCAGAGGGGAGTTTAGTTAATGGAACAAAATGTGCAGCTTTAGAGAATCTGTCAACAATGGTAAGGATGACGGTGTTACCTTCAGAAGGGGGTAAACCCGTCACGAAGTCCAGAGCAATGTGGGACCAAGGACGACCAGGAACAGCAAGGGGCCTGAGGAAACCCGCAGGAGGTTGATGGGTGCTTTTATTTCGAGCACAAACAGCACATGCAGCGACAAAACGCTTGACATCACGGGGAAGGGTAGGCCACCAGAAGTGCTGCTTGGTGAAGGAAGTCATGCGATTGACACCAGGATGGCAAGAGAACTTAGAACAGTGAACCCAATGCAGGACCTGGCTGACCACAGACACGGGAACAAACAAACGATTAGGTGGACCAGTACCAGGATCAGGTTCAGTCTGTTGAGCTTGAATGATGTCCCTCTCGATCCCCCAGGAGGTGGCACCAACAACACAGGTGCGAGGGAGAATGGCCTCGGCGGAATCTGTAGACGAGAATTGTCTGGACAGGGCATCAGGCTTAACATTCTTGGACCCAGGGCGATAAGTGATAGAAAAATTGAACCTGGTGAAAAACAGGGACCACCTGGCCTGTCTCGGGTTCAGTCGTTTGGCACTCCGTAGATAAGAAAGGTTCTTATGGTCGGTGAGAACAATAAAAGGCAGGTTGGACCCCTCTAACCAATGCCTCCATTCCTCGAGAGCCAATTTGATGGCCAACAATTCCCGATTTCCCACGTCGTAGTTGGCCTCAGAAGGAGAAAGGCGGCGAGAAAAAAATGCACAAGGGTGGACCTTGCCATCAACAGGGGACCTCTGCGAGAGAACAGCACCCACGCCGGTGTCCGAGGCGTCAACCTCAACAATGAACTGCAAACTGGTGTCAGGATGGGTTAGAACAGGGGCAGAGGAAAAAAGTCCCTTGAGTTTGATGAAGGCCTCTTCAGCCTCCCTGTTCCAAGAGAAAATACGGAGAGAAGAGGTGAGTTTGGTTAATGGACACACAACTTGACTGAAGTTCCTGATGAAACGGCGATAAAAGTTGGCGAAGCCCAGGAAGCGTTGGAGTTGTTTGCGGTTCAGAGGAGTGGGCCAGTCCATCACAGCCTTGACCTTCTCCGAGTCCGTCCAGACCTGTCCACTCTTAAACACAAATCCCAAAAAGGCAACAGAGGGCACACTGAACTCACACTTCTCAGCTTTGACGAAGAGTTGGTTCTCAAGCAGCCGCTGGAGAACAGCCCGAACATGTTGTGTGTGTTGTTGAGGGTCCTTGGAGAAGATCAGGATGTCGTCCAGGTAAACGAAGACAAACTGAGACAAAATCCCTCAGTACATCGTTGACCAAGGCCTGAAACACAGCAGGATCATTTGACAACCCAAAAGGCATCACCAGATATTCAAAATGTCCAAAAGGGGTTCTGAAGGCAGTCTTCCATTCATCCCCCTCTTTCATTCGAACCAGGTGATAAGCGTTCCGAAGGACAAGCTTAGTGAAAATAGAAGCCTCCCCGAGTTGCTCGTAAATGGACTTGATAAGAGGTAGAGGATATTTATTCTTAATGGTGATCTGGTTCAGTTCTCCGTAATCAATACAAGGCCGCAACATTTTATCCTTCTTGGCGACGAAGAAAAACCCAGCTCCTACTGGGGACGTCGAAGGACGAATAATGCCTGAGGATAAAGATGCGTCAATATATTCCCTCATAGTTTGCTTCTCAGGACCAGACAGATTATACAGACGGCAGGAAGGTAAGGGAGCACCAGGTAGTAAATCTATGGAACAGTCATATGGCCTGTGGGGAGGTAATGAGAGAGCTCGGGATTTGCTGAACACCGGGGCCAGGTCATGGTAACTGGTTGGAATAGATGACAAATCCACCACCTCATCTTCATAACAAGGCGGAGGAGAGGAGGAGATTGCAGATTTAAGGCAGTTGGAGGAACAATAATGACTCCATGAAACTATCTGGTTATGAGACCAGTCAATTTGAGGGTTATGTTTTCTGAGCCAGGGAAATCCTAATATAACTTGAGGGGTCTCTGAATGAAAAACAAAAAATTCACTCTGTTCATGATGGTTGCCAGATACAATGATTTTTAAAGAGGTGATCTTATGGGAAATAGTGGAAATGGACTGACCGGTGAGCGCTGTCATAGAGAGGGGTTGATGTAAACTGTCCAGAGGGATAGAAAGTTGTTCCACCATACAGTCACTGACTAGATTCTGTTCAGCTCCAGAATCAATTAAAGCCTGCACGGGGAGATTAATGTTATTGTAACAAATTGTAACAAACTGCAGATTGAAGAGTCAGACGGTTCTCAGGAGAAATGTTTGAAGCGCCCACCAGTATCTCCTGTTTTACTGGTGAGAACGGCCTTTTAAACGAAGAGAACATGTAGCAATGAAGTGCCCCTTCTTCCCACAATATAAGCATTCTTTAGCTGAAAGACGCTTCTGTCTCTCCTCAGGGGTGAGGCGGGTACGCCCAATTAACATAGGCTCTGATGAATCAGGTTCATTCACAGGATTACATATTGGACTGCGGCTTACCGGATCCGGAAGTGGAGTCACGGAAGTGGAAGGACCCTGGGATTTGTAGTCCAACAATCCCCGATATTCTCTGTGGCGATCGTCAATGCGGATGGATAAATCAATTAGATCGTTTAAGTTGTCAGGTTCATTCACAAGGGCCAACTGATTCTTAATGTGATCATTGAGGGCATTGACGAATACTCCCCGTAGAGCGAGGTCCTCCCATCCGGCCTGTCTGGCCACAATCCGGAAGTGGAGAGCGAAGTCCGCCGCAGATTGGTTCCCCTGGCGTAGCGCCATTAGCCTCTTGGAAGCTGTCTCCTGGTGCAGCGGTCGCTCGAAAACTCTCTGAAAGTCATTGTAAAAAGTGGAAAAGGTACAGTCACTTACAGAAATGGAACCAAAGTAAGCATCAGCCCACCTTAAGGCCTCTCCTTGTAGGGCGGAAACTATGTAGGATATGCGGGACGAGTCGGAGGAATAGGTTCGTGGAGCTCTGCTAAAGGCTAGATTACATTGTAGCATAAACCCACCAAAATGTTCAGTTTTACCAGAAAATAGTTGACTGGGTTTCATCTCGGGCTCACGCACAGAGTATTGGGTTGGTGGCTCTGGGGATTGTGCAGCAGAGGCAGTGTTGGTAATTCCGGTGTGGGAAGGAGGAGATCTCTGCTCTCCCAGCTTGTGGACCATTCCACCCAGTTTAGTCAAGTTCTCTGAGATAGTTTGTTGTTGGCTCTGAATCTGTTGAAACATGTTTTGGGTTGCAGTTAGTCGTTGTTCTTGGGAAAGAATAGCTTCTCTTAATTGATCCATCTCAGTCTGGTCGTGAGTACTCATGTTATGGCTGAATCATTCTGTTGTAAACAATTACTGAAAACGTACTCAAATTCAGACCAAGGCTGAGAAGGATCACAGACACAGGTAATCAGTTAAGTGAGTTTATTTACAGTGCTGGGGTAAAGGAAGTCAGGGTTCCTGGAAGGAAAGGGGGAAAAAGATTAATGATGATGTTTGGGGAATATTGCAGTTTTAGTGTTTAATTAAGTCTCTCTCTTACAGAAGGAACTTGGAGGAGGCAGACCAGAGGGAGGAGGTGAGTGTCCATCAGGTGAGTAATTCCTTGTATTTATCCAAGAGTCCCAAGTAGTGTCTTGCAGGTGGCAGCTGGTGGAGGAGTGTCAGGCTGGAGTACAGAGTTTTCTCAGAGAAGGAGTCCAGTTTGGAGGCAGCTTGTCCAGTTTGGGTTCCAGAGGTGAGTCACAGATTTGTCTTGAAAACACAGGGAGACATAAGCTGGTTAAACATAAGTTCACAAAGGAAAACATTAAAATGGCTGTCTCACAGTACCCAAGGTGACTGAATGATTCAGCAAAGACTGGAACCTCCTCCAAGGCTTAAATAGCAGCTGGACTCGTTAACCGGATTGGCAGCAGCTGATTACCCAGGAACTCCCATCTCCAACACTCAGCAACTGCAAGGTAAGTTCTCACAATTAATGCGGTTTTAACTACTGGGACGACTGACAATCAACCAGTTCAGTAATGGTGACCTCTGATGGTTTTTCCATATTACAGTGGAATGCAAGGAGCTTAATTGCTAATGGCCAAGAGTTTAAATATTTTATCGAAAAACAGAATGTTAAACCTAATATTGTTTGTGTTCAAGAAACCTGGTTGAAACCATCACTTGATTTTGTTCTTAATGGATATATAGCGTTACGTAAAGATAGAACTCCAAATGTAGGTGGTGGTGTTGCTATATTTGTTCAACATGGTATTAGTTATAAAGTTTTGGATGTAAATGAAGAACTGGAAGTCTTAGGGGTTGAAGTATGGATTAACAAATCAAACTTTAATATAATAAATTTTTACAACCCTTGTAAAAAGTTAAGTAGAGAACGACTTGATCATATTTATGTAAAAGAAAACGGAAGACACATTTTTTGTGGAGATTTTAATGCTCATAATACCTTATGGGGAAGTAGACGGAATGATGAAAATGGGAATATACTTGAGGAATTTATGGATGATTTTCAGTTAATTTGTTTAAATGATGGAAGAGGTACTAGATTTGATGTAGGAAATGGAAATGAATCTGTAATTGATCTTACAATAGTGTCGGCTCAGTTAGCAGGAATTAGTCAGTGGGACGTAATTAATGATAACCCCCTGGGAAGTGATCATTATCCGATTCTGCTTAAAATGCGTACATTTAAGGTGGTGGCTGAAGAAAATTGGCATCCTAAATGGAAAATGAAGGGAGCTAATTGGACATTATATAATAAGGTGGCAAGTGACGAACTTATGGCTATTTTGCCGAATTTAAATGGTGATATTGAGGTATTAAATTCAATGATTACTAAGATAATAATTGGATCTGCAGAAAGAACCATTGGCAAATCTACTGGATTAAGAGGAAGAAAGATGGTTCCTTGGTGGAATAATGACTGTAAAGAAGCTATTAAGATTAGAAATAAAGCATTTAGAAGGTTAAAATTAAACCATTCGTTTGATAACTTAATGGACTATAAAAGAGCACAGTCTAAAGTGAGGCGAATAATTAAATTGTCTAAAAAGAATTATTGGAGGGGTTTTTGTAGTACTATTGGAACGGACGTTAAAGTTAACGAGATATGGGGAATGATTAGGAAGATGGGAGGACTTAGGAAGGAATTTTCT
>JBBPBX010023422.1:26228-40544 GCA_038048925.1 Garcialebias charrua | reverse complement strand
GCGTTTTCAAAGTGGAAATACAGAAATTACTTTACTCTCCTTGAGGTAAAAGGCAAGAACGTGCATGTGAAGTGTACATTATGTCCCGGAGCGTCTACGTCCGTCGTAATCTGATCTGATGAAGCATCAACTGCTCAGGTAATTCAGCTTTTCAGTACTGTTTTAAAAGTACTTCATATTGTGAAAATGGTTCTTTTGTTTTTAAGAAAATTCTTGAAGAAAATGGTTGAAACAAAACCAACTCTGTGAACACTGAACCCTATGGGGACAGAGGAGCAGCTGTGTGTGTGAGGGAACTGTTTAATCCATTTAAACTTAATTAAAATTTTATTTTATTTTAGATGTTTTTATATAGGGAACTGTTTAATCTTAATTAAATTTTAATTTTATTTTAGCTGTTTTTATGGAAAAGTCCAACCAAGGACTGGGTTTGCAAATTAGCCTGTGGCTAGAAAACCTTTGTGCAAGACAACTGTTGCTTTGTTTTTAACATGTAACATTGTTTATTGTACTGTCCTTGATCAAATAAATTTGAATGAAATGAAGAACCATGTTGTGTGAGGGTTTGATTTTATTTTACACTACAAAGCACTTATTTTAACTGTTTACTTTTATTTCTAAGAAAACACTTGAACAGTATAGGGTGTACATAGAGCTGAAAACACAATTGTTATATTATTTTGTTAACCTGTATTTTGCAATGAAGAAAAAACTTGAAGTATAGTATGTCAGCCAGTCATGTTCTGTTGAGGTGCTGTAATTATTTCTACTTAGAATTCGTAGATATATCTAAACTTAAACCAACCAAACAAACAATAGTTATTTTCCCTGGTAACTAATTACTTTTATAGGTGAGTAATTCAGTTACTAACTCAGTTACTTTTTGGGCAAAGTAACTAGTAACTATAATTAATTACTTTTTTGAAGTAACATTCCCAACACTGGTGACCACCACCAACACTACAAATTTATTTCACCACCTGAAACACAAGCACAAACTGGAATATGATGCTAGCCAGAAGATATGCTACGATGCAACAGAAGCCCGAGCAGAAGCACTGACTTCCAAAGCCTCAGTCAAGAAACCAACGACAACTAGAACTAAACTTGCCGATGCATTTGTTCATTCCATGCCATATGACAGCCAAAGCAAGAAGTGGAAAGAATTAACAGAGTCCGTTGAGTTTTGCCTGGCTAAATATGTGTTGCCGCTCCAAACTGTGGAGGTGTTTTCAGGCGAATGATTCACAAAATGGACCCACGATACAAGATGCCTTCAAGGAAACATTTTTCCAAAACAGCCTTGCCTAAGATGTATGACAAGTGCCATAATGTGCTACAAATGAAGCTGTCAAAAGTTGCTTTTTTGCTTCAGCAACAGACATGTGTTGCGCGCACCGACTATCTGACAACAAAATACAACGACCCAGCTGTTGTGGAGCTGATCAATATGGCATCATTTCTGGATCCACGCTTTTGCACACAGCACCTGAGTCAGGAATAGATCCAGGTCATCAAAGCCAGAGTCATCACATAGGGGGAATCTGTGTCTGTCATGCCAAGTGGTCCTGTTGCTGCTACCTGTGAAACATCACCTCAGTCAGCTGAAATAGGCCCGGGTCAAGAAACGGAGGACAAACGACAGAGAAAGAAATGGAAGAAGAGTCTTGGAAACTTTCTCAAACAAGCAGCTGTTGCTGAAGTCTCCACAAGTGATTCTTACATTGACAGAGTTGAAGCCGAACTAAGTTATTTACTTGGCCAACTGGCAGACGGTGAGAGTGATCCACTTATATGGTGGAAAGTGCATGAGGTGAATTTCCCTCTGATTAGTCAGTTAGCGAAGAAGTACCACTGCATCCCTGCAACAAGTACAGCCTCAGAAAGGGTCGTCAGTGCTGGAGGAAATGTGGTAACCTGCCAACGGTCTCTTCTGAAACCAACCACAGTTAATATGCTGGTCTTTTTGACCACAAATCTCAAAGTGTAAAGCATATTCAATGTTCCTGACAGCCTCATTTTTGCATTCTTGTACAAAAAAGTATTTCAGTTTTACGTGTGTAAGGGATCAGCCTTTCACTCTTATAACAAGGTTATAAGGAATTTATTTTAGCAAGGATCTCTTTGTTTCTTGTTAAATATTTTGCCAGTGCAAAGAGAATGAAAACACAATAAGTTACGTGAGTCAGTGAATTTGATTTGATCCAAAATAAATACGATCGTTTATTTTACAAATCAGATAAATCACTACAGTCCAACTTGGTTGTGAGCAATTAATTTCCTATAAAAGTTTAGAACAAACAATAAGCATTTCAAGCTTCTTAATTGTCAATTTTATGCACTTAAATAGAACACACACGTCAAGTTTAGATGTTTAATACCAGACATTTGAGGCGAATAACTTAAAGGGTTAGCAAGATAGGCTTTTAAGAAAAGGAGGAAGTGAGATGTTAATTCCTGCCTTTACTTAAAAATTGTGGGTTTAACCTAGCCTGGCCCTCGCCTTCCTGCACAGCTCCGCTCAATTCTCATTTCCCTTCACTGCACAGTCTGGGACTTCTCCCATAGACAACGATTTCTCCGGTAGATTTTGGACCTGACCAATCAGAGAAAAGAAGGGGCGGTTTTTGTCCCCTAACCCACGCCCCCACCTGTCCCAGCCCGTAGCCAGCGAGCAGCCGCATGTTCTCATTAAAAGCGATGCAAAGCGATGCAGGACTGTTTTATATTTTTCATTCAACCTTTATTTATACAGTCTAGCCTCAAAATGTATTAATTTCCCCTTCTTAATCCCTGATCTGGAGTTTTCTTTTGTTTTTTTGCCAAAAGTCAAGTTTTCGCTCCCTCCTCCTCCTCCTCTCCCTCTGCTGAGTGAAATGAACAAGGAAATGACTGAGGTTGTCACGAGAGAATTAAAGAGTCCCATCAGATTTCCTGGTCTTCTGGCGTGTTAGACCAGCGATCCATGGTTTCATTTTATTTTATTAGAACGTTTTATTAACATATAAACACAGAATATCCAAAGGCAGCGAGAGAAAATTCAGCAGGAGGCGGAGCTGAAGTCAAGTTCAGAAGACCACGGGGAGCGCGCAGCCAACGAGCATTCGCATGTTCTCATTCAAAGCGATGCAAAAAGATGCAGGACTGTTTTATATGTGACACAAATGTATTAATCTACCTTTCTTAATCCCTTATCTGGAGTTTTCTTTTGTTTGTTTTTTGCCAAAAGTCAAGTTATCGCTCGCTCCCTCCTCCTCCTCTCCCTCCGCTGATGGTTCAGGTTGTCACGAGAGAATTAGTCTGGATTTAGGGCAGCTCACAGTACAGAGACTGCATTGCTGAGGGTTACCAATGATGTCCTCTTGGCTGCTGACACTGGCTCTCCCTCCATCCTTGTCCTCCTTGACCTCACTGCAGCCTTCGACACTGTGGACCATAATATCCTCCTCCACCGTCTTCATGTGGAGGTCGGTCTCTGCGACACAGTCCTGGACTGGTTCAAATCTTTCCTCTCCAATAGGCTGGAATGTGTTAGTCTTGGCAACGCCACGTCCCAGACAGTTTGTGTCTCCTGTGGTGTCCCTCAGGGGTCGGTTCTGGGGCCCCTGCTGTTTTCCCTTTACATGCTGCCTTTAGGTCAAATTATTAATCAGTTCAACATTTCTTTTCACTGTTATGCCGACGATACACAGCTTTACATCAGGACTGGAGCATCCTCATCTTCCACCTTGTCATCTCCATCTTCACTCACTGCCCTCTCTGCCTGCCTGGAGGCAATTAGGGCATGGATGAATCAGAACTTTCTTCAATTAAACTGCTCCAAGACTGAGGCCATACTGATTGGCACCCCTCACCAGGTACAAACATCTCCTATAACAACACTTTCCTTTTCTGGACAAGACATCCCCCTCTCCACCTCTGTTACTAATCTTGGAATAAAAATGGACTCCAATCTTACATTTGAAAATCACATTAAGCATCTGTTTAAAACTTGCTTCTTCCATCTTCGAAACATCTCCAGACTTCGCCCATCCCTAACTTTTTCCGATGCTGAGAAGCTCGTCCATGCTTTTGTCTCCTCCAGGCTCGACTACTGCAACTCCCTGTTTATTGGAATCCCTGGCAAAAACCTTCAGAAACTTCAATATATTCAAAACAGTGCAGCAAGGATCTTGTTGAGAGTTCGTAAATTTGAACATATTACACCCATTCTCCATAACCTTCATTGGCTTCCTGTCGCCTACAGAATTCAGTACAAAACTGCTCTCATTACACATCAATGCTTACACGGAACTTCACCAGATTATCTGAAGGATATTCTTATTCCATACTCATCCACCCGCTCGCTGCGGTCACAGAACAGCAATCTCCTTCACATTCCGAGAACCAAATTAAGGACCATGGGAGACCGGGCTTTCAGTGTGGCTGCCCCCCGCCTGTGGAACTCTCTTCCTGACTGTCTAAGAGCCCCACAGTCTGTGGTTGACTTTAAGAGCGGCTTGAAGACCTTTCTTTTCGACCAAGCATACTCTACCTCCTCATGATTCTACTTTTGATCTTAGCTGATATTGTTATTGATTTTAATTGTTTTATTATTTGTTTTATTGACATTTAATTCTGTTGCTCCTTGTAGCACTTTGAGATTTTCATTAATGAAAAGTACGTTATAAATTGAATTCATTATTATTATTATTATTAATTAAACTCGTGTTCGTTGCTGCCCGAGTCCCATCAGATTTTCTAGTCTTCTGGTGTGTTGGACCAGCGATCCATGGTTTTATTATTTTTTTATTAACATATAAACATAGCATATGCAACGGCAGCGAGAGAAAATTCAGTAGGAGGCGGAGCTGAAGTCAAGTTCAGCAAACCACGGGGGAGCAGCCATCAGCAGAGGCCACGCCTCCAGCAAGAATTGTTTCTCTATAACAGAAAGTCCAGACCCTAGTCCGAAGCGAAGTGAAGGACAAGGGTCTGGTTTTAACCAGGCTAGGTTTAACCAGAAAAACACTGCGTTCTCCACTCGGTGTCAGCCAGATAACGATCAGTAACACAGCCAGTTTTACCTTGAAAGATGACTGTCGGTCAGCTGTCCAGGAATTAAGGGTCTCTGACAGAAAGTCCTGCTCGAGGCCATCACACAGAGGACCCTGGAGGCATGTAGTTTGGATCAGCGTTTGTCCGCGTCAGCCGTAGTGAGAAGGCGAGAGTCAGCTGGACCCAGTTTCAGAATAAAACCTTCGACAGAAAGGTTTTTGAGTTGGACCAACCAGGCGTTGGTCATTCTGACTCTACGATTTTCCCGTTGGCGATAAGGGATTGAAAACTGACAGTTTCAGCTTTTGGTTCCCGGAGAGAACCAGCTGTGTACTGAAGGGAGGTCTGTCACTACTCTCCTGAGTGCGGCAAAACTGTTAGTACTACAAGAGCTTAGTGTTCCTAATTCTGCCTTGAAAGATAAGATTAGAAAAGGAAGAGATATCAAGGAAAGTGTTATTTCATAGACTTGCCGTCCCCTCTGAAACTAAACAAGATTACTGCTTCTGTGTGGTTCAGAAACAAGAACATTTCATGACCCATTCAATTATTATCTGATGAGAACTTGTTTAAAACATAACTGAAAAAATGAATTGCTTCAAATTCAAAACATTTGCAAATATGATTCAGACAAGTAAAACAATGATGTTTTATCATCTTTAAACTATAAAGATTAGTTTAGTTAAATGAGATTTTTACACAGAAAATCCATACATGGCTAAAATCATATTGAAGGAGAAAATAGATCTGTCCTCCCTCCTCCTGTAACTTTGATAAACATTCTGATTATCAAAATGTGTAACAACTCTCAGTTAAGAGAACAATAAATCAAATAAAAAGAAGATTCTTCTGTTTATTATCTGATAAAGAAAAAGAGAATGTCTCTTTGAAAGGTTAAGGTGACCTGAGGTGGCCTAATTTCAGTTCTGAGTGGAACAAAGTTTTTGTCCCTTTAAAGGCCCATCAGAGGTCTGAGGTCCAAAATGATTTCCTTGATTAATTCACTCGAGGTGACCCTTACACATGTTTGTTTTTGGTCTTTTTTTTTATCTGGTTGTATTTACAGTTGTTCTACTTTATTTTTACAAGTTAAGTTAGTTTTGAAGGTGTGAGCATGGGCAGATTTTCCTGTCAGCCTTATTTCTGCATTCTTGCACAAAAAGTATTTCAGTTTTACATGTTTGTTTTTGGTGTTTTTATAATCAGGTTGTATCTTACAGTTGTTCTACTTTATTTTTGCAAGCTAAGTTAGTTTTGAAGGTGTGAGCATAGGCAGATTTTTCTGCCAGCCTTATTTCTGCATTCTTACACAAAAAGTATTTCCGTTTTAAATGATAAAAAATAATTTTATCAGGTTGTAGTTACAGTTTTTCTACTGTTATTTATTTTTGCTTGAATAAATGTTGTTTGTTCGCATATTTCAGACTTGTTTGATGGGTATCACTGTCAGCTTTGCAACACAGGTGGTGTACTACTTGAACTTACTGTAGTTTAGTGGCTTCTAGTGTTATTTTAGGGCTCTCAAGACAGAATGTAGTGATAGATTTATAAAACAAAACAAACAAAAGATTAGTATGTATTTTTTATCGTCACTTATTGTTATCATGATAAAACCTAGCAATTATTGTGATAATTTTTTTAGTCCATATCGCCCATCCCTACTAGATAGCGATAACATAAATGATCCCCACAAATGCAAAGCCTAATGCAAAACTCAGAAGTCACCTAAATGGAATTTTTGGATTACTTTTTATTATATATTATTATGACCCCTGCTACTATTGATTCATTTGTTCATTTGTTTGTTTATTTGTACATCCGTCCATTCATTCATTTATTCATGGTAAATGGTTTTCAGAATCTGTTGGAATCCTGGCAAAAACCAATGCAGATTTGTTCCTGTCTTTGATTTTATACGTCTACCTTATAATGTTTTGCTAGTTTTTTGATACTTTGTAAAAAAAAAAAAAAAAAAAAAAAATTGTTTTTCTCTTTTGTTTTCTATTGTTTATTGTTTGTTTGTTTGTTTATTGTTTAAGGAAATTCTACCATTGCTGTTCATTGTTCTTTAGTTTTAGCAGGTCGCTTTCGTAAATGAGCCCATGAGGTTCAAAAGATTTACCTGACTAAATAAAGGTTGAATGAATGAATGAAAAATGGTAAATGGACTGAACTTATAGAGCGCCTTATCAAGTCCCTCCGGACCCCAAGGCGCTTTACACTTACAGACATTCACCCATTCACACTCACATTCACATACTGATGATGGTAAACTACATAGTAGCCACAGCTGCCCTGGGGCACACTGACAGAGGTCAATCATTCATTCATTCATTCATTCATTCATTCATTTTTGTTGTTAACCATAGGACATAAACTGTTGCACCGATCAGTCTGAAATTTGATAGGAATGTAGATGTGTCTGACTAACACTGCATCAGCAAACAGTTAAACGTTAGACCCCATATTTGACAAGGGAGCTCTATCTAAAAAGTGGGGTCTAGACATACAAAAATAGTTATAACTCAAAAACTATTCAACATAGGAGCTTCAGATTTTTATTTGTTATTTAGCTCTGTTGAATTGCTATCCATTTCACCCACCAATGAGTGCTCCCCACCTCCTCTGGACCCTTACCAAAAACAATTTCACCCTTGACCTAAAACGTGAAAGAAGCCTCTATTACAGATATATCCTCTTCATCAACCCCTCTGACCTCTGGCGTACCACAGGGATCTATTCTAGGGCCAGTCCTTTTCTCTCTTTACATGCTGCCATTAGGATCAATCATTGCACGTCATAACCTGTCTTTTCACATGTATGCAGACGATTTACAAATCTATCTGCCAGTCACTCCCAACCCCTCACCCAGTTCAAACACTCTTGTCAACTGCTTAAATGACATTAAGCACTGGCTCTCTCAAAACTTCCTCCACCTAAACACAGATAAAACTGAATGCATTTTATTTAGTGCTCCTGGTGACACCAACAACATCCTTCCCAGTCCCAGTGTTGGTTTTCCCCTCCCCCACTTCAACCCGGTGGTCAGAAATCTTGGAGTGCAGCTTGACTCCAACTTAAAGTTTGATAAACAGATCAGTTCTGTTGTCAAGACCAGCTTCTTTCAGCTCCGACTGCTCTCCAAAGTCAAGTCATTTCTCAGCCGTGGTGATCTGGAGAAGGCCATCCATGCCTTTGTGACCTCCAGACTTGACTATTGTAATGCTTTGTATGTTGGTATTAATCAATCCTCCATCTCCCGTTTACAGCTTGTACAGAACTCTGCCGCGCGCTTTTTGACCAACACACGAAAATATGAACACATCACTCCTGTCCTGTCCTCTCTACACTGGCTCCCGGTTCAGTTCAGGATACAGTTCAAGCTGCTCCTGTTTGTTTTCAAAGCTCTGAATGGACTTGCACCTCTCTACATCTCAGAACTTTTGAAAGCCCATCAGCCCGGCAGAGATTTACGATCTGCCAGTCAACACCTGCTGGAGGTGCCTCGCTCAAGGTACAAACAATGGGGAGACCGGTCATTTTCTGTTGCCGGCCCAAAAGCCTGGAACAGTCTCCCCCTTGAGCTGCGTGCCACCTCTGATCTGACTCTGTTCAAAACCAGACTGAAGACCCACTTGTTCAAAAAAGCTTTCAGTGTGTAACTTTTATTACTTTTGGTATTTTAATATGTAGCATTTTTTATTTCCATTGCCTTTTTATTTCCACTTGTTCAAAAAAGCTTTCAGTGTGTACCAGTAACTTTTATTACTTGTGTTATTTTAGTGTTATTTTAGTATGTAGCATTTTTTATTTCCATTGCCTTCTTTTACTGCTGTTGTTTCCTATTCTATTTTCACTGATTTATTATTCCAGTTTATTCATCTTTTTATCCTGTCAAGCACCTTGGTCAATGCAAGGCATTGTAGGAAGGTGCTATACAAATAAAGTTTATTATTATTATTATTATTATTAGATATATAAGCCAAATACAGTATGCTCATACATAAAAAACATTTGTTTACTGTCGCCAATAACTGGAATGTCCCCACAAGATCACTATACAAAGAGTGTGTGTATGAGGGTGTGTGTCAGAGTGTGTGTTCCTGCAATACCGGGTCCTACCAACAGGGAGGCGATACTGAGTAAATTTCCAAACACACACTTAAGCACACTAAACATGTTTATGTCAATTTTGGGGACCACTCTAAAAATTGAACAGGACATTCATTAGACCTTGTTTTCATTGAAATTAATGAAATCCTTGTGGGGACCGGCATTTTGGTCCCCACAAAGATTTTGGTCCCCACACCGTGACTGTGCTGTCATATGGTGGTCCCCTCAATGCAATAAAGACACACACACACACACACACACACACACACACACACACACACACACACACACTATACAGTATAGGAAGCATCTTTGACTGAAATATTGCCAATCACAACTACATGCTGCACTTGCATTTCCAACAGATGCCTTTTTCAAAATGCACCAGATTTTAAAGAAATGTTTAATAAACAAATCCCAGAGATAAGACCAATCCAGAGGTCAATAAGTGACATAACTGTGACTTTTTCCAATACTTTTGTAGAACTATACTTTGATGTTTGTCAGTAAATATCACAACCAAGTGTATGCATCTTGTCAACAGCCTCTGTCCATCCCTAACCTGCCACTGGCAGATGTAAAAGCTCTGCTGTAAATGATCTAAGCTGACCTCAGACACATGAAGTACTTTACATCTAAAACATTTATTTATTGGAACAATCCCCAGTTTGAACAATTGTCCTTTTTTATTCGATACATATATTTGTGGTCATCTTCCACTATAACACTACAATCATTTAATTAAGGAACGTGGCAGCAAATCAGAACCATCGTCTGACATGTTTGCCTCGACGCAGTATCACAGTGACCTATATCAGAGTTATAATAATACATTTTATTTATAACACACTTTTTATTTATCTGTCACTACGTATTTATTCTCTGTATAGTTCATAATTGGTTTAAAAATGTACAAAGAGAAAAATGTTTGATAAAATAAAAAAACACAATCCTCTTTTAATGTAATCATCTATTTTGTTTTGCATTGCAAGAATATGCCTAAAATGTGTAAAGAAGTGCCATTCAACTGTTAGATTACACATAAAATCTATTTTTTACCATACAATGATGTTTACTGCTGGGAAATGTCTTATTTGACCTCATATTTCATCTGGTTCACTGATGACAAGCCGCCTTGCTTATCTACAGCTGAAGAATTAGAGCGTTCAGCTTGTACTGTATATCTCCAGCTAATATACAAATGTCTACAAGAGATTTTCACTAAAATTCAAAAATCATTTTGTCACTTTTATTTTCTATCCTTCATATTTGAGTTAGACCAAACCAGATAGACTGCCAGAACTAAAAAAAAAAAAAAACACAACAACTCCTAAATAACATGCATGACATCAAAAGTACAGCTGCTTTACTCAGCACATCATCCTATACAAGGTGAGCATTGTTTCATCATTAATTAAATGTATATTAATTGTCATTTAGGCTTCTTTCATGCCAACTTACTACTTGTCCTTTAGTTTATAAGAAGCCCTAAGCTGATCTGACCCAGCACAGCTATTTTATATAAAATCTCTATTTTGATTTGTTGGTTTGTGCACAAATACATTTCCCAAATCTAAATACCATATGTATCTACCTGCTACGTTTACTTTTGAATGGTGTGGAATAAAACTAGACTCCAAATTAGGAGCATACAAGGTAATATATTGAAGTTTAAACTGTTTTCTCTGACCTCAGGGGCAAAATATAACTTGGTTTAATGGAGCGTGTCAGGGGAGCCAGCTCGTTCCAGTTTCATCAGTTTCAGACAATGTATCAGTTGATGCACCCGCTACCCCCTAAAAACCCACATTATGCTAGCAATTTCTAAAAGATTAACTCTTCAGCTTCCATTTGCTCCTATATTTTCAGTGATTCTTTTACTTTTCTATTGCAAATATGTTCTACAATGCATTCAAAGCAACAGATCAACTTCTTTTTACGCTGCTCTTTTACTTCTTCTGTATGATGACATCATATTAATGCAACACATTCTTTTGTGGTTCTGCCTTTCATGCTTTCAGACTAACAGGAGATAAAATGTGACGGTCCTACAACCTATTGATGACCAACACTTTCTCTCCACAGCTTTCTGTTCTTTCCTTTTCGTCTTTCTTTATAGTCCTTTTTGCACTATCCTTTTACAGACAGGTCTGCGTCTTTTATTTCACTTTAGTTTATTTAGGTTGTGGTCTCCATGCTGGATGGAGGTCTAATATGTGTTTTTATAAAAAATAAATAAATAAGAAGGGGAAAAAAACACAACACAGTAGCCTTAAGGGCTTAAAGTTCTTACAAAAAAGACAAACTTGTGATAAACTCTAGCAGAAACCAGACTTTGTTGTGCTGTGGGCTTTCCTTTCACAAAGCTCAGATATTGAACCAAAAAAAAAAAAAATCAACACACAACTAAATTTGTTGGAATTGAGTTGTTGGAGTGTTTTGGAATTACTTTTCTTTCAATATTTTTTTAAGGCTGACTCAACATATTTTCTGCCTGTTTATCTCCCAGAGAAATGTAGAATATAGACACTAAATTATTTATTTTTGGTCTTAAAGGTGCTATGTGTAACTTTCTGTAGAGTTCAGAACTTAGAAAAATTTTCAACAGGCAAAGCATTCTGATCCCTCCCCCTCAGAGCCATATATGGCTCTGAGGGGGAGGCTCTGCTGAGATTCAAATTCAAGCTCTGTTTTTATTGGCTGATTCAAATTCAAGCTCTGTTTTTAATTGGCTGGTTACAAACTCTGTTTTTATTGGCTGTCATTGTCCTGGTCACTCTGTGTTTTTAGTGTTTTTATAAATGCTGATAGAGAAGCAAGGGGACTATAGTTTTTTTCAGAGATTACTTTGTCTAACATCAGTTTGTCAGTAGATAGTGACAGAGTGAAGAAATATGTTAAAATATATTGTATTAGAGGAAGAAGAGATTGTGTGTTTAATGCTTTTAAACTCACAAAAACGTAGTCGAAGAAGGTGGTGTGTTCGTCCATTACATTCCCAGATGGCTAAAATGTGATTGGTTAAAGGCTTAAATATGAAAATACACTCTGGAAGCAAAGCAAACAGGGGGGTAGCAATGAAAGGAAGCGGCCAGACCATTTGGAATTATTTAATGCGTATTCATGGACAATACATATATATTTTATTTATTTATTTTAATTTCAATTTTAAATAATTAAACGCATGGACGGATCATACAGATGCCGGTACATTCGTACCTGTTCAGCCAGATTTCCTTCGAATACGTCCATCTTGAAAGCCGGGTGTAGTCGCAACGAGTGGCGCGCAGCCTTTGCGGAGTTTCAAAATCTGGGAGGTGCACGACCACGCGCTGGGAGACTGCGTTCGGCCAAAGCGCGGGGGCGGGGACTATGCGATTGCGTCACTTTGGCCGCACGCTCTCTCGCACCCTATGCGTCGCGTCAACCATAAACCAGGCTTGAGTGATACAGCATTGTAAGAAGGGGACCAACTGCCCCCTTCTTACAATCTGTACAATCTCCCCTCGTGAATAGCAAGCGGCCATTAGGGTACTAACGATCGGTCGTTAGACTGAGGCTCCTCCTTTATCACATGAACTGCTAGTTCTGGATGTCAACAACAAACTGGTTGATCCACTATGAGAAGGTGCTGTTTATAAGACTGAGTTTGTAGCAGCTCCTCAGACTGAGAAAGTCTTTCGGATAAAAGACGAAAGTTTCAACAAGAAGAATCCGTCCAGAGGACCTGTATTTACTTTGTTGGGTAATGTCTTTATCTTTGAAGTCTATACAATTCAAGATGATTACCACAGCTATTCAGTCTTAAACAAATAAATGGCTTTAAACAAATAAATGGCTTTTAATCTGTCAATTTTGCGAATATTGAGCTAAAATGTGGTGTGGTAGTACTCGAGAATCATTCCCAACCCATGCTTTGAGCTCTAAAAAATCAGGCAAGATCTTGCAATATTGAGACTGTGCTAAAAAATGTCAAGGTTTGTCTATAATTCTATAATTTCTCAACAAATCAAAGCTTTCAGGACAGTTGTAGATTTGTACCTGTCATCTACTTGGCCTTGTTCCAACATCTTCTGTCCGTCACTGATGATAGAGTGGAGGATCTGCTGCCGACTGAACATTTCAGCTTGGAATAACTGTAGACAAATATGACGATTTTTAGGTAAATGGTAAATGGAGCTTATTTATATAGTGCTTTCCAGCCCCTTCTGAGGGGCCCCAAAGCGCTTTACAATACCAACCATCCACCCATTCATACACACATTCATGGACCGGTAGCGGCAGACTGCCATGCAAGGTGCCATCCAGTTCTACCGGAGGTAAAACCGGACGCTTTCGTTCCACCTTTGTTTACGTGTGTGAATTCAAACCTCGTGGGCTTTTTGCTGCTCCATCAAACTCTGGTAGTTCCCAGAGATTTCCACAGCTAGATTGTCTTCTGTTTGGACCAGGAAGTCCATCCATGTCTCACACTTTTCAAGGAAGGTCTGCTGCTGCAGCAAGAATGACTGAATTTTGCTGCAAATAAATAGGAAAACTAGTAAATAAAACATTTAATTGCTGGTAAAAGGTCACTCACAGGGGATAAAAGCCTTTACTTAACTTTTATGATTCAGTTTTTATCTCTTATAAAACAAAACTACAGTTTTTATAAATAAATTAAAAATATTAAAATTCTACCATGTTGTCGAGTACTATTTTCTCTTTAGGACATTGTAAATACAGTATTATAATTACTTTTTCACTTTTTGGTACTTTATTTTTGTATCCTTATTGCATGCTTTAGTATTTTATGTTTGTTTCTTTTTTTTTTTGCGAGTCAAATCGGTTCTTCTCATCCTGAGCATTTCATTAACTTTGTTAACCTCGCATATGACAAATAAACAACTTGAACTTGAAATGTGTTTTATAACCGTTTTGTGTTTGTCACCTGTATAATTAGCAGGATAGCTCAAGAATCACGGAACAGATTGTATTGAAATATTTCAGGGTAAGCATTAGGTTGTACATAAATCAATGATTATTAGAATCAATTAAATTTAAAAGCAACGTAATTGGAAATATCCATTTTGTGTTTGCTGAAATCGGCTTGGCCATTTTTGCACACACTGATTTGGTGCAGCAGAAACTGAGGATCATCCCAATCACGTACTTTGAGTGCAACAT
>JBBPBX010023421.1:0-32056 GCA_038048925.1 Garcialebias charrua | reverse complement strand
TTTGATTTGATTTGATGTTTATTCATTCATTTTAAAAGAACAATACAAAACAGTTTCATCAGATACAAGAATACAAGTAGGATAAAATGAAAGGAGCAGAAAGAAGATGAAATCTTATTATATCTGCCCCTTATTTCACAGTTTGTTCAAACAATGATAACCTTCAAACTACATCACAAAATGAATAACTCTACTTAATTTTTCTAACTGTAATACACAAACTACATCACAAAATGAATAACTCTACTTAATTTTTCTAACTGTAATACACAAACTACATCACAAAATGAATAACTCTACTTAATTTTTCTAACTGTAATACACAAACACACTAAGCTACATCATATATAGTTTTTGAGCAAGTCCTTTTTGACCTTTTTCTTAAATGTATACATTGATTTTGCATTTTTAACATCACTCTCCAGAACATTCCACAATCGAACTCCCTGAATTGAGGTAGACCGTCCCTTTAAGCTGGTTCTGAATTGTGGTTTGATGAATATCTCTGTCCCTTTGAGATTGTAATAACTTTGTCTTTTTATAAAATTTCTTTGGATATTTAAAGGTAATGTGTTATTATGAGCCCTATACATAACTGATAAAATACTATATTCTACCAATTCCTGGAATTTCAATAAATTTAGCTGAAGAAACAAGGTGTTTGATGGGTGACTGAAATGTTTTCTGGTGATTACTCTTACAGCTCTCTTTTGTAAAATAAAAACAGGCTTTGTAATTGTTTTGCACGCTTTTCCCCAAACCTCAATACAATAGATTAAATGTGGAACAATGATTGTGTTATACAACATATACAGAGCTTTATCAATTAAAAAATCCCTGACTTTATACAGTACTGCAATTGATCTAGCTATTTTTGTTTTAATGGAATTTACATGATGTTTCCATGTCAGTTTGTCATCAATGATAACACCCAGAAACTTCACTTCACTCACTTTACAGATCACAACATCTTCAATTTCAAATGGATCGTCAACAATTCTCTTTTTGTTACTGAATATCATGTAATTAGTTTTATCTAAATTCAAAGATAATTTGTTTAATTTAAACCAAGTTTGTATTTTTATAAATTCTGTTTTCATCATATCCAAAATCTGTTTTATGTCTTTACCCGAACAGAAAAATGTGGTGTCATCGGCAAAAAGAACACATTTAAGAAGTCCTGACACATTTACCAAGTCATTCACATATAAAATAAATAACTTTGGTCCAAGCACAGAGCCCTGAGGAACTCCACAAGTGATATCACGGAGGTCAGATCTAACATCATTTATTTGCACAAACTGTTTCCTATCTTTCAAATAGCTAGATACCCACTGTAATGCTGGTCCTCTAATACCATATTTATTTAGTTTTTCAAGGAGAATGGTGTGGTCAATGGTATCAAATGCTTTTTTTAGATCAACAAAAACACTAACACAGTACTGTTTATGATCGACAGCATTAGTTATTTGTTCCATTAAATCCATGAGAGCCATTGATGTAGAGTTTTTTCCTCTAAACCCATACTGACTGCTACTTAAAATATTTTGTTTATCAATAAATTGATCCAATCTGGTCACAAATAGTTTTTCTAGAATTTTTGAGAACTGTGGTAATAAGGATATTGGCCTATAATTGACCAGGAAAACAACGGGGATCTGCGGCCGGAGCAGCTCTCTGTGGGAAGCGAGCCGCGGACGCGCGCTCCCCCACCAGCTGCTAGCTCATCAGCAGCTAGCACATCAACTGCTAGTTCGGATTACGTGAAGATCTATGTTGTCAACGCCCGATCTGTTTGCAATAAAACGTTCATCCTCAGGGATTACTTTGAAGATCACGACTTGGACTTTTTCTGCATCACAGAGTCGTGGATGTCGCCGGGTGAGTCCAGCGCATTGACGGAAATAATACCACCAAACTGTTTGTTTTTTAACGACCCGCGACCATCAGGTCGTGGTGGTGGATTATTAACAATATTCAAATCAACTTTTGACTGTAAACAACTGTCCATTCCAGTCTCCTGCTCTAGCTTTGAGCTGACTGTTTTTGAACTAGGCCATTCACCTGTAACTTTGTGTGCTCTTGTCTACCGGCCGCCTCGTTCTAAGAACTTCATCAGCGAGTTTTCTGATTTCCTGGCTGAAATTACAGCTAAATATTCTCGGGTCGTCATTTCAGGCGACTTCAACTTGCATGTGTGTTGTCCTGAGAAGCCCATGGTTAAGGACTTTTTAGATTTATTGGACTCATTTAGGGACAGTTCACCTCACAAGACCCATGGAGCATGTGGAAGGGTATTAAATGCATAACAGATTACAAAGGCAAGAACAAACAATGCCCCAGGGACCCATCTCTGCCTGATGCCCTCAATAAGTTTTATGCACGTTTTGAAGATCCAAACAGACCAGCTAGCACCAGACTCACCTCATCACCAGATGTAGAGCATCTCAGAGTGACCGCAGCAGAAGTGAGAGGCAGTCTCAGAAGGATCAATCCTCATAAAGCAACCGGACCAGACAACATCCCAGGGAAAGTTCTGAAGGAATGTGCGGACCAGCTCTGTGAGGTGCTGGCTGACATCTTCACCACCTCACTTGCACTGGAGTCAGTTCCCACCTGCCTGAAGACCGCGACCATCATCCCAGTCCCAAAGAGCTCCACAGTGACTGGTCTGAATGACTATAGACCGGTGGCCCTCACCCCGATAGTCGCTAAATGTTTTGAGAAACTGGTCATGTCCCACATCAAGACAACCGTCAACATCAACGAGGACCCTCATCAATATGCATACCGCGAGAACCGATCAACAGAGGACGCCATTTCTTCCGTGGTCCACACTGCTCTCACCCACCTGGATCAGAAAGACTCATACGTGCGTCTGCTCTTTGTGGACTTCACATCTGCCTTCAACACCATGATCCCCCAAACTCTGATAGACAAACTATCTACACTTGGACTAAGCCCCTCCATTTGTAACTGGGTACTAGACTTCTTAACAAACAGACCACAGTCCGTGAAGATCCACAACTTCTCCTCCTCCACCATAACCCTCAGCACTGGCTCTCCTCAAGGATGTGTGCTGAGCCCTCTTCTGTTCACTCTGCTCACATATGATTGTACAGCCACACATCCAGGCTGTCATATTGTTAAGTTTGCAGATGATACAGCGGTGGTGGGATGCATCACAAACAATGATGAGTCCAGCTACAGACAGGAGGTGGAACACCTGGAGAGCTGGTGCAAAGAGAATAATCTTCACATGAATGTGAAGAAGACAAAGGAGATGATTGTGGACTTCAGAAGGAACAAACACACCCACGCCCCACTGAACATAGGTGGATCTGCGGTGGAGGTGGTCTCCAGCTACAAATACTTGGGTGTACACTTGAATGATAACCTCAGCTGGAGCAACAACACCACCAGCCTGATCAAGAAAGGTCATCAGAGACTCTACTTCCTCAGACGGCTGAGACGAGCTGGTCTGAGCAGCCCAGTTCTCACCTCCTTCTACAGGTGTGCAGTGGAGAGCATCCTGTGCTCCAGCATCAACGTGTGGCATGGAGGCTGCACAGTTGCAGAGAGGAAAGCTCTACAGAGAGTGGTGAAGGCTGCACAGAAGTCTGTTGGAGTCAGTCTCCCCACCATCACAGACATTTACACCTCCAGATGCAGGAAAAGAGCCACCTGCATCATGAAAGACCTCACTCACCCAGCACACTCACTCTTTGCCCCACTCCCCTCAGGACGGAGGTTGAGGAGCATCAAATGTAGAACCACTAGACTGAGGAACAGCTTCTACCCTGAGGCTGTTAGACTCATGAATAAATAAATAATAAGAATAAACACTGCAAAATATCACATCATGCTGATGCTGATCTGTTTTCTTGTTGCTGTGTTCATCTGTGACCATCTGCTCATACAGACTCATGTTCGTGCTGCTGTTTATAATGATGTTTTTCCACTACATTAGGGCTTAGTGTATTACTAGTTGATGTTTCTCTTAGTTAATTCTAGATGTTATTACTGTTTTTCTCTTGCATTTGTTGTTGGATGTAACTGGGACCCCGTGTACATAATCTCGTTTTCATCACATGTACCACATGCGGTGCAAATGACAATAAAGACTCTCTGACTCTCTGACTCTGACTCTCTGACTCTGACTCTGATTTAATTTAACACAACACGTGAACTCTCCCACGCAGCAGCGTGGACATTTATTGGACCTTGTTTTAACATGTGATGTGACCGTTTCAAACCTTGAAATAGGTGACAATGTTTTCTCGGATCATATGCCAGTCAATTTTCAGTTCACCCTCCCCCATGTAACCCCTAAAACATGCATTTCTGCACGTAAAGGCAGGAATGTTAACCATTTAACTGCCGCACGTTTCACTGAGGTTTACAACAATGACATGTTAATTCAGCCCCCATTGTTCCTCTCCAGCACTGAGGAGCTGACAAACCAGTTTGACTCTGTTTGTTTAAAGGCTTTGGATCAAGTGGCTCCTATTAAATCTAGAAGACCAAAACTCAGGGCCGAACCGTGGCTGAATGACACGACCAGAGCTGCTAGGCAGCAATGCCGAAAGGCGGAGAGGAAATGGAAAAAAGACAGACTGCAGGTCTCTTTTCAGATGGTAAAAGAGAGCTGGCGCCGATATCAGAAAGCAGTGAAAACTGCTAAATCACAATACTTCTCTGATATCATTGCTGCAAACTCTCGTAACCCTCGAGTTCTGTTCTCCACCCTAAACTCTGTTCTCCACCTCACTGAACAATCACCCATGGAAGCCTCGACTGAGCTGTGCGAGAACTTCCAACATTTCTTTTTAGATAAAATCGCAACCACCAGGGCTCTCATTTCTCCTCCATCTCACGATCCATCCATCCCACCTCAATCTGTTGCTGTTTGTGACCATTTTGAACCAGTCTCTCTGTCCTCTCTAGAGCAGGTCATGTGCAGCCTGAAACCATCTGGCTCCCCCTTCGATGTGGTCCCCCCTCGGCTACTAAAGGAGGTTTTTCACACTCTAGGTCCCTCCATTCTCTCGATTGTAAATAGCAGTCTATCCTCGGGTGTGGTGCCAAAATCATTAAAACATGCTGCTGTTCAACCCCTCCTGAAAAAACCAAACCTCGACCCGTCAGTATTATCCAATTTCAGGCCTGTCTCCAGACTCCCATTTGTTTCTAAACTTCTAGAGAAAATAGTTGAGTCCCAACTAAAGTGCTTCCTGGAGGATCACGCTATCCCCGAGCTATTCCAGTCTGGCTTCAAATCCCTCCACAGCACTGAGACTGCCCTACTGAAGGTTTTTAACGACATCTTCCTATCCACAGATACTGGTGACTCTGTGCTGCTTGTCCTATTGGACCTCACATCCGCTTTCGACACCATCGACCATGAGATCCTCATTGCTAGGTTGGAGCAGTGGGTGGGCATCTCAGGATCAGCCCTAAACTGGTTCAGATCCTACCTCTCTGACAGGTCTTTTTGTGTGTCCATCAATGATTTTACTTCTGCAGTGGCGGCTCTTAAATGGGGGGTTCCGCAGGGGTCCATCCTGGGTCCTCTCTTGTTCTCCTTATACCTGCTGCCACTCGGTGCTATTTTCCGGAAACACAATATACCCTTCCACTTCTACGCTGATGACTGTCAAATTTACTTCCCCCTAAGACAAAATGGTACAGGCTCTATTCAACCTCTGCTCGACTGCCTGGCTGACATCAGGGACTGGATGGCTTTAAATTTCTTAAGCTTCAACGATAAGAAGTCTGAAGCCATATTGTTCCTTCCCAATGACACAACCTCAAACCACTGCATTGACCTGTCTGCTCTACCCCTGTCCGAAAAACAAAAAGTCACAAATCTGGGAGTGATAATGGATCCTTCCATGAAACTCAACAGTCATGTAAACATGATTGTCAAATCCTGTTTTTTCCAGCTGAGGCGTCTGTCTAAGCTGAAGCCCATATTATCAAAAAACAACCTGGAGACAGTGATTCACGCATTCATTACATCTAGGCTTGATTACTGCAATTCACTTCTGCTTGGCGTCAGTCAAGCCACCATTGCACGATTACAACTGGTTCAGAACGCAGCTGCCCGATTTTTAACCAGCACACGCAAAAGAGAGCACATTACACCAGTCTTGGCCTCCCTTCACTGGCTACCGGTTCATCTTCGAATCCAATTCAAAATTCTCATGTATGTCTACAAATCGCTGAACAGTCTCGCCCCCGCCTATCTCTCGGATCTGATACACCCATATGTCCCTCCACGTGCTTTGAGGTCAGAGGATCAGGTACTCTTAATAGTTCCAGAAACTCGCCTTAAGCGCAGGGGTGACAGGGCGTTCTCTGTAGCAGGCCCAAGACTCTGGAACGAGTTACCGCTGCTCATCAAACAGGCCCCCTCCCTCTCGGTTTTCAAATCCCGGTTAAAAACTCACTACTACTCCATTGCTTTCAATGCCAGCTGATTTGTATTGGATCGTTTTATTTATGATCTGCAATGTTTTTATGTTTTTCGTGTTGTACTTCATTGTCTGTGTTGCCTGTTGCGTGTTTGTTTGTCCAGCACTTTGGTGTGGACTTGTTCCTGTTGAAAGTGCTTTATAAATAAAATGGTAAGGTATGGTATAATTATTGAATACACATTTATCACCATTTTTAAAAAGAGGAATTACCTTTGTCAACGCAAAACTTCTCATCTAATTAACATACCCAAAACCTCCATTTCCCCCCCACAGTGTCCGTGTAAACAAGGCCTAAGTAGGGAGGCCCAGACTTCCCTCTCCCCAGCCACTTGGAGCAGCTCCTCCGGGGGAATCCCAAGGCGTTCCCAGGCCAGCCGAGAAACATAGTCCCTCCAGCGTGTCCTGGGTCTTCCTCTGGGTCTCCTCCCGGTGGGACATGCCCGGAACACCTCACCAGGGAGGCGTCCAGGAGGCATCCTAACCAGATGCCCGAGCCACCTCAACTGGCTCCTCTCGATGTGGAGAAGCAGCGGCTCTACTCCGAGTCCCTCCCGGATGACTGAGCTTCTCACCCTATCTCTAAGGGAGAGTCCAGACACCCTGCGGAGAAAACTCATTTCAGCCGCTTGTATCCGAGATCTCGTTCTTTCGGTCACAACCCAAAGCTCATGACCATAGATGAGGGTGGGAACGTAGATCGATCGGTAAATTGAGAGCTTTGCCTTTTGACTCAGCTCTCTCTTCACCACGACAGACCGGTACAGCGCCCGCTTCACTGCGGACGCTGCACCTATCCGCCTATCGATCTCACGCTCCAGTTTTCCCTCATTCGTGAACAAGACCCGAGATACTTAAACTCCTCCACTTGGGGCAGGACCTCCTCCCCGACCCGGAGAGGGCATGCTACCCTTTTCCGGCTCAAGACCATGGCCTCGGATTTGGAGGAACTGATCCTCATCCCGGCCGCATCACACTCGGCTGCAAACCGCTCCAGTGAAAGCTGTAGATCACGATCTGATGAAGCCAATAGGACCACATCATCTGCAAAAAACAGAGAAGCGATTCTAAGGCCACCAAAACGGATCCTCTCAACACCTTGGCTGCGCCTAGAAATTCTGTCCATAAAAGTTATGAACAGAATCGGTGACAAAGGGCAACCTTGGCGGAGTCCAACTCTCACTGGAAACGAGCCTGACTTACTGCCGGCAATGCGGACCAAGCTCTGACACCGGTCGTACAGGGACCTAACAGCCCATATCAATGGGCCTGGTACCCCATACTCCCGGAGTACCCCCCACAGAACCCCCCGAGGGACGCGGTCGAATGCCTTTTCCAAGTCCACAAAGCACATGTAAACTGGTTGGGCAAACTCCCACGCACCCTCCAGGACCCTGTTGAGGGTGTAGAGCTGGTCCAGTGTTCCACGACCAGGACGAAAACCACACTGCTCCTCCTGAATCCGAGGTTCGACTATCCGACGGACCCTCCTCTCCAGAACCCCTGAATAGACCTTTCCAGGGAGGAAGAGTGTGATCCCCCTATAGTTTGAACACACCCTACAGTCCCCCTTTTTGAATTTCAAATCATTTTTATGAAAATACCTGTAAATATAAGTAAATATGTATAGAAATTACACAAACAAACAAACAGTGTCCCAGTATCCATGTATGAGCCACTATACTGTAGTTGGCCCAAATGAAAATAATAATTACGCTTCACTAAAAGCAGATTTTTATTTCTTTGATTTAAATATAAAAAGATAAATTTACAGTTAACCATCTTGGCTCCAGCAAACTGGTTGGTCCACTTAAGGAGTTTACTGCTTGGTGGGGAAACAGTTTACTGGAACTCCTCAGACTGATGAAGCCCTCTGGATAGAGGGTGAAACATCTCTATTAAAAATGTGACATTACTCATGCCCTGAGAGCATAAATAAATTAAACAAGTAAGTTAGACAACAACGCCACCCTGGGAATTTCACCCAGAGATTACCTTATTACTTTAAGGCCAGGCAGGTTCGCTTTGCACTGATTAAAACATCCGGGAGCACTCTTTCATATATATCATAATAATTTATTTACAGTTACCTTAAAACATTCTTTTATTTACTTACATCATGTTTAACATTCTTTTTGTAATTATTTCATTCATTTTATCCCAACTAAATTAACAAACCCAAAAACCCTTTAAACCCCAAGACACTAAATTACTTCAATAAATACAGGTTTGCAACAAATATACAGTTCACCCTTCACTGGTTCTGGCACTCGCGACATGCCGTAGAAAAAGGCAAGTGGCCGCACTGACGTCACACTCTACATGCCACTGCAAGGGGAACAGCTGACGACACCACAGTCCGTGTTCATAAAGCAGCAGTCTCCGGAAACAGAGCAGCAGTGGTCCCGATGTGGGGAGACCTAAAGAAAGTTAATTAATAACTACTCTCCATATAGCTGCCACAAATAAAGCTTACGATGACTATTGTTTCCTTACCTGCCGGTCCTCACAACCATATACACACGTACACACACATCCTCGCAGCCAGAGGGAGCGACAAAGCGCAGCAATGCAGCGCTCTACCTATAAATCACACAGACTTATCATTTCTGACCCAAAATCAGCTATAGTACAGCGAGAGAAAGAACACCTACCGTCCAGCAGTCAAACAGCCCGTAACACACTCAGTGACTGGTTGCCTTTACGGCCAAAACCCGTGGGACACCATGATGGTCAGAACCCATGGCACCAGCCACACGGCGAAGTGTGAAGACGACCCTGTCTGCCTGCATGCAGAGCAGCTGCTCTTATACCACACCCATTCTAACAACCAGACGTTGCACCTGGAACCCATCAGCCTAATCAGGCATCTTTCTCTACTGCTACATTCTATCCCCACGTTTTTTATTGGCGACCCGACGATAATCTATTAAAGGGGACCACACATACAAAATTCACTTTTTAATGTTTTGTTACTGAACTTTGGGTATGTACTTCATAAAAAAACAGTCCTAGTGCTAAAAAAATGCACCCAGTGGTTTATTTACTCTAAGTATATTTATTTATCTTTGATAGAAACACTCCGTTTGCACTTCCTGCGGTTTGTGACGTCACAAACCGCAGCCACAACCCACACCAAACCTGAGTCCAGCCCCTCACCTAGCAACCCCTGGTGCGGCTCAACCCACTTCAGTATAAAAGACGTCACGGTTGCCGAGCAGTTTAGGAACTGACCTGGCGGTCATTTATTTATTTATTCATTTATTTAGCCCCCGGGGGGGCTATGGGCTCAGCCCTGCTCCAGCCAGCAGCACATCTTGAGTAAAACCAGAATGTTTTATTACCTTGTTTGAACTCTGTCTCGTTGAAACTGTGCACACACACACTTCTTATATGATGAAGGACTGCTTTTGCACAACTGCCAGTTTGGTTGAGTGGTTAGAGCACTGGAGCGGCAATCGGGAGACCAGAGATCGCATCCTGTCCATTGCATCATTCCCCCCCCTTTTTTTTAAAACCTTTTGTTTCGGAGAAATCGGGGTGAGACTAGATATATACATCGACATAATAATACTTTATAATTGTTGTAAACGAGCAGACCGCCAGCGACCATCTGCGGCCAGGAGCTGTTGGGAGCTGCTGGCTTCTGAGGTCCGTGGGTCCGGTCAGAGACACTCGGTAAACTTGGATTGTGTGTCTGGATTGGATGTGCAACTGCGGTTCGAAGTGCCGCATGCGACGAGCGGAGGTACGTGGGTTGTTTGCCGAAGGAGGATACTTTTCATTTCATCAAAATGTAAGCAAACTGTAATCATTCTTTTTTGTAATTAAAGTTTTTTATTAAATTTTGCCCCATGAACATCAAATAGACATCAAGACATCAAAAACATAAAGAAGAAAGAACAAAAACAAAACAAAACAAAACAAGGAACATAAAGCTGGTGCACCCCCCTCCCTCCACTCCCCACCCCCAAGCTACCGCGAACCACAGGTGAAATGACACACTGACAAGAAAAAACAAAGAAAACATTTCTGTAATCACTGTAACCGGTGCGAGGCCAACAATCCAACAAAAAAAAAACAAAATAAAATAAAATTCAATAAAACGTAAGACAATACAATGCAATTTTAGGTCATTGTTACATTTTTAGCGAGTCCCAAAAACTGTCCCAATCTTTGTCTCTGCTCCCCTTTAAGTTACTGAGCATAACCTCATAAGAAGCTGCTTCAGTCATTGATTTAATCCAGTCATTGACTCCAGGACGCTTAATGGTCTTCCAGTGTTTTAAAATGATCCTGGATGCTGTCACCAGACCGACCATAATAACTGAAAGGGTTCCTTTGGGAATGACCGGCATTTGGGATCTATCTCCCAGTAAACACAGTTCTGGGGTCCGGGGAACTTCTGAGCCAAACCAGGCACTCAAAGTCTTCAAAACTTCAGTCCAAAAAGGTGTAATCAGGGAACATTCCCAAAAACAGTGTAAATATGTCCCCACCTCTTTTTTACATTTCCAGCACAAATTGTCCGTCATTAGTTTCATTCTGTGCAATCTGGTAGGGGTATGGTAATATCTATGCAACACTTTATATTGTATGAATTTATTTCGGGCTTCTTTCACATATTTACCGCTCCCTGATAGGACTTCCAGCCATTCTTCCTTTGTGTACCTGATTTTCAAATCTCTTTCCCAAATAAGTTTAATGTTCAGTGATTCACCACTTAAACTTCCACTTAAAAGTTTATAAAACCGAGAGGTTGTGTGGCGTTCACGTGGCAACCTAATAAAATCTAAAATCTTATTTTCCACATTGTCTTTAATTTTGGCGTTCACACAGTGTCTCATCTGTAAATATTTCCATAGGTTTGCTCTGCCTTCTAATTCAAAAGTGCGAGTCAACTCCTCATAGGACATAAGTTGTCCATCTTTATACAAATCACCAATGGTGTGTATGCCACATGAATGCCACTGCCCCCAAAACACAGGTTGTTTCCCAATAGATATAGCAGGGTTATTCCAGAGAGACGCATACTTCTGTACCTGATGTGGAAGCTCTAACATTCTATGGACTTTTGACCAAACCTCACTAGAGTGAATAAGCACCGGATTTGTTGTGTCAGTTTTTTGAGACAGTTTGTGTCTTGGGTGGAACGGTGAACAAACATCAGCTTCAATGCTTATCCATTCCTGCCCGTTTACAGCTTCCTCCCAGTGTTTAACTAATTTAGTCATTTCAAATGATAAATAATATAGTTTGGAGTTTGGAAGTCCTAGACCACCCTTTTCTCTAGGGGCATATAATTTATCTAGTTTTATTCTTGCTCTTTTATCTCCCCACAGGAAGGACTTAATCAAGTTTTCATACCTTTTAAATATGTCCGGCGGGATTGTAACGGGTAGCATCATTAACTTAACACATGAAACTTCTGACTCCTGGGACTAAATATAAATATTATAATAATAAATACATTTTTATGAAGAAAATATGAAGAAAAAAATTAAGCAGTCTTCTGTCTTTTACCAGTTTTGTTCAAACTTTTCTGCTTTAGACATCTACAATGTGAAAGTTCATGCACAGTCATCCAGGTATCAAATCCAATAATTCTCAGTCGGGTCATCTGGACAGTTTTTATTTTTATTTTTGTAGCAGTAGAGAAAGATGCCTGATTAGGCTGATGGGTTCCAGGTGCGAACGTCTGGTTGTTAGAGTGGGCGTGGTATAAGAGCAGCTGCTCTGCATGCAGGCAGACAGGGTCGTCTTCACACTTCGCCGTGTGGCTGGTGCCGTGGGTTCTGACCGTCATGGTGTCCCACGGGTTTTGGCCGTAAAGGCAACCAGTCACTGAGTGTGGTACGGGCTGTTTGACTGCTGGACGGTAGGTGTTCTTTCTCTCGCTGTACTATAGCTGATTTTGGGTCAGAAATGATAAGTCTGTGTGATTATAGGTAGAGCGCGGTGCTGGCTTCTTCCCTCCCTCCGGCTGCGAGGATGTGTGTGTGTGTGTGTACGTGTGTATATGGTTGTGAGGACCAGCAGGTAAGGAAACAATTGTCATCGTAAGCTTTATTTTGTGGCAGCTATATGGAGAGTAGTTATTAATTAACTTTCTTTAGGTCTCCCCACATCGGGACCACTGCTGCTCTGTTTCCGGAGACTGCTGCTTTATGAACACGGACTGTGGTGTCGTCAGCTGTTCCCCTTGCAGTGGCACGTAGAGTGTGACGTCAGTGCGGCCACTTGCCTTTTTTCTACGGCATGTCGCGAGTGCCAGAACCAGTGAAGGGTGAACTGTATATTTGTTGCAAACCTGTAATTATTGAAGTAATTTAGTGTCTTGGGGTTTAAAGGGTTTTTGGGTTTGTTAATTTAGTTAGGATAAAATGAATTAAATAATTACAAAAAGAATGTTGAACATGATGTAAGTAAATAAAAGATGTTTTAAGGTAACTGTAAATAAATTATTATGATATATGAAAGAGTGCTCCCGGATGTTTTAATCAGTGCAAAGCGAACCTGCGTGGCCTTAAAGTAATAAGGTAATCTCTGAGTGAAATTCCCAGGGTGGCGTTGTTGTCTAACTTGTTTAATTTATTTATGCTCTCAGGGCATGAGTAATGTCACATTTTGGCGTTGTTGGTAGGGTGTTTGCATTTGCTTTTTATGAACATCCGGGACCAGTAGTTGTTTGAGAATTTCAATATTGGTGTTTTGTTTGTTCTTTGGTTTATGTTTTTTTTTGTGTGTTTTGTGCAGATTGACCGACCGGAGACAGAGCCGTGGTGGTTCCAGCAAATCTTTAAAGTGGTGGTTCTAGCAAATCTTTAAAGTGGTGGTTCCAGCAAATCTTTAAAGTGGTGGGTGGATGAAACTGTAGTTATGGCAGAAATGTAAGAAAAATAGTTGACCATGAGCAGTTATGACAAGGGCAGGCCAGCTTAAATGCAACAGTCTACTTCTTCAGTATTACCTTATGCCCTCCTATGTCCAGTCTCCCTGTAGCAGCGAGATTGATTTTGTACCTAGAGATAAGAAGTGTCCATCTTTAGGGGTAGGATGAGTATAAGGTTGAATGAAGTGGTGAATGAGAGCCTGAGAGGTGGCTGCCCAAGCATTTCTTTGGATTGGTCACTCGGAGGGAGAGAGTCTTCAGGAGCTCCCTCATATTGTCAGGATTTTAGGGTAGGAATGAAGCAGCATGCATCTGCTGTGATGTTCAAGACTGGGACTGTTAAGACCAGTTTGTGGAAGTGTTGGATAGCTTCTTAAATTTGTGGAGTCATGACATGATGGCTGCCACGTTTTCGACTGGGACTGTTAAAGACCAGTTTGTGGAAGTGTTGGATAGCTTCCGGTAATATTGGGGTTTGTGTAGTCATGAGATGATGGCTGCCACGTGTTCTGAGGGGCACTGAGGTGCTACCGCTTTGGTTGGACCTGTGGATCTTTAAAAACTCACACAAGTTTAACATAAAAACATTTTAATCAAACAAAGCATCAAAGACGGTCAGTGTGTGTGACATCATCACTCTGTTAAACCAGGTCTCTCTTGGTGCGTTCCAGTTAGCTCGTATTCTGGGATACGTCCCCGAGGCTCAGTGGGATTAACCTGTAGAAATAAAAGTTGAATGAAAAAGAAAAAAAAACTCATCTCACCTGGAGGATTTACTTCCGGTCAGTGGAGCTGCTGTGATTCACCTGCGCTCAGAAAACAGCGTGAGCATCAAACCAGCGCGTGGAGGACCGTCTGCTCAAACACTTGATGTTCTGCTCAGCACCTGTCTGCAGGTGAGGCCTGAGTTTCACTACGTTACCCAGAATGCCTTTCGGCTTGCTGCTCACCTGTCGGAGCGTCTGATTGGTCGGTGCTGTTGCTTAGGGACAGTCGGTATTTTTACTCTTCATCGCTATAGAAACAAAAGCTGCTGCTCCTCTTCTTCACACCTTTAAAAATAGATAACATTAACGAAGACGAGCTACGGATCAATAACTGATCACTGATCAGATCATCGCAGGGGTTTATAGACAAACGTTTTAGTTTCTGCCTGATCAAAAAATTAAATAAAAACAGAAATCGCATTAAAAAATTGTGCTTAACAGTAATAAACACATATAATGAATAAAAAAAAATGTTTTTACATATTTCTTCCTGCAATATTTTACTGAACAGAAGGATTGATGTTAAAGTTTCTGCTCAAACTGAAGTGACAGATTTTTAACAAAGTTCTGTTTATTTTCAGGTTTTGTGTGAAACTTCAGTTAATCCAGACTTTAATTTCATTTAATCAGAGAAACACTGAAAAGATTATGAAACAACAAATTATGGACACAGTGTTGAACTGATCACGTGACAGGAGGCGCTGATGATGAAACTGTGGGGAGTCAACGGCCGCACTGCATGCTGGGAGGAGTCCACCTGTTACCTGACAGCAAACCTCACACCTGATCTTAGAGCAGCCTCTCATTGTACTGTTGGAAGCAAACAACCATCAGGTGCTAACGATCCATCGTTAGGCTGATAGTCCTCCTTGACTGTCATCAGGTTGATCCACTGTGAGAAGGTGCTATTTATGAGCTGAATACAGCACCTCAGACTGAGGAAGTCTTTCGGACGAAAGACGAAACGTTTCTACAGTTTTTTGTTTTTTGAATGTCCATACTTAACTTTTGTAGATTGTTCTGAGCAGCATCAAGATGTTTTCTTTGTTTTGTTCCTTGTTTTTGTAACTTTTCATCATCAAATACTTTTTGTTCAGATATTAATGGTCTCTTTGTGTTAATTTTCTTTTTTGTCCATCAGATCATTTTGTAGTTTGTGTTTTTGTGTTTGTTTAGTATATTTTATTTTAAGATTAGTCTCTTTTTGATTGTTCTTGACATTTAAATTTAGTTTTTCTGTGTTCATCTAATTTGATAAGAAAAAACTATGGCGTCTAAATACCA
Source organism: Garcialebias charrua (assembly GCA_038048925.1). Classification (NCBI taxonomy): domain Eukaryota; kingdom Metazoa; phylum Chordata; class Actinopteri; order Cyprinodontiformes; family Rivulidae; genus Garcialebias; species Garcialebias charrua. The sequence continues at coordinate 16,637 of JBBPBX010023421.1, read as the reverse complement.
TACCATACCATTTTATTTATAACGCACTTTAAACAGCGACAAAACCAACCAAGGTGCTGTACAAACAAACAAACAACCAACAGGCAACACACAACAATGAAGTACAAAAAATAGACATAAGATCATTGGATATTATAAATAAAATGAATATAAATTATAAATTATTACAGATTATAAATTATTACAGAATATATTATTGTATTATTATATTATTATATTGAGCATGCATAGGGTATTATTATATTATATTAGATATTATTATTATATTATATTATACAGTAATATTATTATTATAATATTATAATTATTATATTATTATTATTATTATTTTATAATTATTATGTGGCCGGGGCGCGAGTTCCACTACACACCTTGGGGTGTCTATGAGTGCACACCTAATTCCCCAGCTCCCCGGGCGCTGACTACGGCTGCTCACTGCACCACCTGGTGGTGGTTGGGTTAAATGCAGAGGCCAATTTCGTCTGTCAAGTATGGGAAACATACACAGATGACAAAAATGTGACATTTATTTATTTATTTATTATATATTATTATACTTAATNATATATCTGGAGCTCCTCAAGGACCGAGGGACCATAACTTACAGGTGCTTGAGAAGGGAGCCCAGGTCCAAGAGAAACAAAAACTCCAAAAGCAATACCCTCCAACATGATCCCTCTGAAAAGAAGGCTGAATCGTAACGATTCAAGCAGAGATGATTTAGATAGCGATGATGATCCACACATCTATGAGAATGACTCTCACATCTACGAGGACCTAGCGACCCCTGACCGACCTAAGGACTGTTCATGGATTACGAGAATGGATAAAGCGACTTGTCTACGAGCCCTGTTGCGGGTACTTGTAGTGTTAATAGGCTTAATTATGTCGTTGGTTATTTTGTATCAAGTCGGAATCAGACCGTGGAGCATAACGCATGTGAAAGTCTCCCACGGGAGATCCAAGTATGCGAACATGACCTGCTGGGACATCACACGAAAGAACATCTTCATGCCATGGAACCAAAATGAGAACACTCAAAATCAGACTTTTTCTTGGAACCGAGTGAGAAAAGCAGGCTACCGAGCCTGGAGGAAAAAGCTGAACAACATGCCTGAATGGTACACAGCTGTTGAGGCTGAAAACCTGACTGGTGTGTCCTGGACTATCACTGATCTGCTGGTTTTGCGGGATGGGTTTGTTGTTTGGACAGCAATCTTAGAACAATATATTAAAAAATCAATGAGATGTAACTGGATCCATCTAGACAAACAACCCCCTGAATGGCAATGTGATCGTGCCTGTCGACCACTACCAGGGTTGGGACATCAAGGTTACTGGGATACAGAAGTGATCCATCCCGCACTACCCAAAGAAGAAGGGGACAGTTGTCAAGCAATTCTCCCTCGTTAGGAGTTTTGGGGCAACCTCCATCTGGACTGTGACCAAAGCCCTCCTCTCATCAAAAGAAATTACACTAGGGAAAATCAGAACTTAACCAAAGTCAAAACTATTCACACTGTTAAACACAAGAAAGTGCTTAAAACCAATGCGACCAACCCAAGACACAAAGTACGACCTACTGGTACGGTTCCTCCGTGGCGGATACCGTCACCACAGCCCCGAGAAGAACGGGTGCTGTATTCAGGCGGATTCTATATAGGAGTTGAAAGTACCCTCTCAAGAGAGGATAAAAGGAAGCTAGCAGCAGTTTACTCAGCAGATTACCATGAAAATAAATTCAAGAGACTGAATTTCTGTTATTGGAACCTGTGGAGTGCGTGCAAAACTCAAGATTATTTACCAATAACATCAGTTTGGAATCAGAAACATTATTATTTGGAATTGGGCAGCTACATTCCATCCTGCTAATGCTTGGCACGAAAATTGGTTAAACATAACATTACCATGGGTCTGGATAGCCCCTGAGCTACAGCATTTTGAAGGTGATTTTGTAGAAGGGCCCTTTAGACGTCACACGAACTTAATGGGGCCATACCTTTCTGACATGTATGTACAAAAGCTGCATAAACCAGATGAACTCCTTAATGCACCGAAAGGTGACTTTGACAAAATTGACAAGTGTGTAGTTGAACGGATTTTCCTTAGCCTTAATAACTCAGTGTGGGAGAGTAGTGGAGCATCCCTTAGATGTAAGCTGTGGGAGACTGAGGTAGCTATCATGTCTATGTGGCGTTACGATTGTACCACTCTGCGAAAGGCACAGACAGTTAAAATATTGCTCCAAGCCTGGCATGAATACCATAAGAGGGATAAAACACGTACCTGGTGGGGATTTCAGGAAGAAGAAATAAAAGAATGGGTAGCCCCATGCTTGTACCAGTCAAACAATTATTGGATTAGATATCAGTTCCTAGCCACTGTGTATTCCAAAGAGCAAGATATATGGGCGAGTGCTATATATCGCCCAGACAGGTATGTTAGTCCTAGGCCATGGAAAATGATCTGTAATGAAAAACAGACAGAGTGTGTGATCAGTTTGGCTCGAAGACCCTGTTATGAGCTACCCGGATGGGAAAGCTATTGTGATTCTTATTATGAAGGAGAATACTCGACCCACGAGCCTGAAGTAGTATGGAAGAAATATGGTAATATATGAAGAAGGTCAATGCCTGACGGTGCATCATGCACTGGTGGCATATTAGGGTACAAACTAAAAACTAGAAAACATCTCCAAGGAGTGATAATCCCCTTTGTATCAGACTCCATGATGCTCTAGCCAAGGGTCATGCAGTAAGGCGCCGCATGTGCCTCGGAGACGAGATACAGGGATATGAATGGGTAGGTCCGAACCAAATCTATTCCAACCTATCTTGTCAGTATCCAGAAGAAAGCTGGAAAGAATGTGGTGATAAGTAGAATCTGTATAGCTGCGTATGGTATGAGACTGTTAGTTACAGTGTAGGCCGCAAAGTTAAAGAGGCCATACATGGAGTTGGAGAAGTGATCAAGGAGGGAGGAAATATAGATGAAGGGTGGATGCTTGAACTATTCCTTCAGATCTGGCCTTATTTGGCAAGCGTAGTCGGCCTAATAGTTATTACCTTATTAGGACGTGTAATCCTAAAAGAAGATCTTAAAGCCATGTGCCACAAGAGAGGGAGGAGCTCTGAGCCACTCCCACCAGAACCGGGCGCTGGCTTAGAATAAGAAGTCAGAGCCACAAGGAAACAGTCACTCCTTAGCCCTGAAGCAGCAGAGAGCGGTACCCAAGAGAACTCACATCAAGAGCAATTAAGAACTAACAGATAACCAGCTATCCAACAAAAAGCACTAGGGAACGGAGTGTAGACACCACCTTGTACCTTGGCCACGGTAATTATATACTTTTATTGGATAAACGCTTTTACAACCTCAGACAAGATCGTTGTAACAACTAAAGACGGAGACATTATTCTCTGCCACTGTAAAGAACAGGTTTATGAATTAAAGGGAATTGAAGAGCTTAAAGGTACACCTTGTGGAGAAAAGTGTAAAACTCAGATTATAAAAGGTAAAGGTAAAGACAGAGGCCTCAGTGTCACATATAGGGAGTACGGATATTCAGACACTTCTGGAATAGTGTTGCCTGGCTACTGTGATTGGAAAACCAAGATAACAGCCCAACAGAGAGAACAGCTAGAAGAGTGGAAGAGACAAATCACTCAATATTATTGTGGGATTTTAAGAAGAAAGACCCATATCACATATTATTGGTTTAGGAAAATATCCATCTGAATTATGACCACCGAAGAAAGCCAGGCAACTACTAGTCAGTCAGAAGTGAGTCCGTACACGTGGGAATCAGGCACTACTGTGGTGCCTACCGCCAAACTTTGGCCTCCGTGCCCTGCCTATTTTAAAGGGAGCTCGGTGGAATATTTTCTGATAATGATGGCATGGATGTGCTACTGCCATACCAGGGAATGGGGCAGGGGAAGGCTTATGCAAATCCCTGTGGCCCTACAGACCTATGCTAAGATGGTTGTGACCCATGTGATACTCAAGAGAGCCGAAATTATGCCACATTTGTTTGTCGTCTACTTGCTGGGTAGAGTGAATCCTTCGTTTCGACAGGGAGTGGTAATCTCAGCCTGGTTGATGGTAGATACTGTTGTGGTAGCCCTTGAGTGTGCAACTAGGCTTACTCCCCTACTCATCCCCCGCACCAACTGTGGGAACACGGCTGGTAGAATTGTGACAGTGGTGATGGAAGCCACTATCGCCATAACAGTGGTGGCACACTTGCTTTATCAGACTCTATCTCTGCGACCCCAGAACAGATACTGTTGGTCCCTAAAGTTGGCTGTTTTGATTGGATGGGGCCTGGTGTGAGGAGTCTGCTCTGTGCTTTACTGGATCAGTCTCTGCACCACGGTGCCTATCGTGGCCTGGATGATGACTTATGGGGCCATCTTCAAGCTCACCCATAAGCCGCTCCCTGCTGAACAAGAGGCAAGCGGAGATCGTGGAATCTCCGTAGATCGAGACATCTGAATTCCTGGTAGATACAAGATCCTGATCATTATAACCAACATTGCTTGAAATCCCCTGCTCGCGCAAATTTTAATTTTTATTTCTTTTATTTTATCATTTTTATTATTGTTTCTTTTATTATTGTCATAATTATGGAATGTTTGAACTCTGTTTCATCTCTTTGAGAAAGGCTCAATGGTAGATGCCGAAGGCCTATAAGGTCCGTGCAAACGTAGTTGAGTGTTTCAAAAGGCGATGAGGTTTAAGAGTGATTTCTATGCATAAAAAAACTATACAATGCAAGGAGAGGGAAAAAATACACATATATTTCTCCTAAAAAATATATTCTCCTAAAAAAAAAAAAAAAAGGAGAAGAGATGATTGTTTGAATATTGATATGTTGAACCTATTTGTTATAAAAAGTAAAATGGAATATTATGGAAAAGGTCCTGTCACATCCCTTATTTCTGTTACAGGAGCCCAAAGTGCCTTGCTGTTTCTGTCACCGTGGATTGACGGAAACCAAATACCTTTGGGCTGTTGGGTCGTTCTGGTGGTGCCACAGATGTCATTCCAATGTGGTGGCTAAGGCTGTAGTGAACGGAATCCTGGTCCTGGATGAACCAGACAGCCTACTCAAAGTGCCAGTAGATGTGTACGTGGCAACTGAGAGCACCTGTAAAGTCATCTGGACCTCGGCGCTGAGGGCTGCACCCTACCTGGCGATAGGGGCAATTCCAGTAGGTGCCACATACCACCCGGTGGTAGCCAAGACGTGGGGACATCTTGATAATGGAACCAGATTTGTGGCCATTCATTTGTACACAGGGTTGGCCTTGGTCCATGGCCCAGCCTTTAAGGTCACACAAGATCCATCAACCCGTGTCGATAGCGGTGTCTGCTTCTTTGGACACAGGCGTGGGAGCCAATCTCACTTTGGTCCCAACTCCTGGGGTAACAGCAATCCAAGGCCCAGCTACAAGTTCACAAGAGATCCACTTGGCTCCATCCCTAGTGGTGACGAATCCACACCAGAGCCTAGCAACAACTCCTATCCATCCTAAATCCCCTGAGGCTTAATCTGAAACCGAGCCTATGGATGTGGCTTCTCCTAACCAACCCACCCTTGTTCTTGAGTGCCCAGAATGCCCAGAGTGCCGAGAAATGTACGTATTGGAGTCGCTGAACCGCTACCTGGAACGATTTGGAAGCAGCGAATTGGGTCCATCGAGTTCCACCGGATCCATAAACGCTGATTCCCTTGACCCAACCAGTCCTGAAGGGTGAATCCCCCTTAATGTACTGTTAATGGAGGGATTCACCTTAGGCCCACATTCCCCAGATGAGTCAGCCATAGTCATCCGAGCACTCCAAGAACAATGACAACAAGTGCCAGACGTTTCTGAATATATGCAATCAGATGAAAGATGGTCCGGGATCGAGCCGGTCACTCCTGTGGGGTCTCCCATGATTGATGACATCTCAGACCCTATGTTCACTGTGACCATTCTCCCCTCACCTGTGTAGAGCCCAGCTCCTATTCCAGTGGAGGATCGAGATAGAGTCCGTGAGTCAGGACCCAAACAAAGACCCACACCCTCGTCGGAAGAGCCAGAAGGGGACTACGAGCCGGAAGGGGACTACGAGCTGACAGTGTTGGATTCCTGGGACGTAGCTGAGGATGAGATTTGTAGCACGGGACCAGGAAACACGGAAGATCCTGAAACTGATCCAGAGTCTCAGAGTGATCCGGACTATGATGAAGATGACGACATTCTGAGTGGAGATGCGATTGATGATAACAAGGACTGGCTTAAGGTTCAATAAAAGAGTTGTAGGTTTTGATTCCAAAGAGGGGATGTCGAAGAGAGTGAGTTTATTATGGATTCAAAACCAACAAAAATTTATCAGTACAGGAAAACTTGTGAAATGTAATGCAAAAATATATTAATGACAGTTGTCGAGGCAGAAACATATCTAGACTTGTCTGGACTTGCCTTGACTTGTCTGGTATGCAACTTCAGTTATCTCATCAGTTAAGAATGCGAGCACAGACAAAACCCTGTAAACGCAACACTCAGGCTCACACACACACACGCATACACATATACACACACAGACGCACGCTCACACAAAACATGCAGAGTAAGAACTGCAAAGGAGCAAAAAAGAATGATTGTTTAAAACCTTAGAAAAGCCTATAAAATCTGAATATTAGAAACTGTAGTTATGAGGTTAAGATAAATAAGAGAAGTCAGCTGTGTCTTAAGTTTAACTGTTAAAAGTTGTGAAAGAGAGGCAGGAAGCCAGAGTGAGTCACAATGAGTAGACACACATTCACACACACGAACATTTCTGAGCCCAGAGCAGAGAGCAGAAGGGACAAATGGATACAAAAACTTGTTTTAACTTTTATATGTTTTAAGTAATATAATCAAGTGTGATACATGGTTTTAACCAACATAATCATTTAATATGTGATTTTATTATAATCAAGATTTAATCATTTTTTAACAAGTGTAATGATCCATGTTACTATGTTTTAAAGGACGGTTATGACAAAAGTGGTCTCTTGCAACACACGTGCTGAAAAGTATAACTTGTGACCTCTTACTGGAAAAAGTGGTGAAACTAACTGACCAGAATTGTGTTACCCTTCTGTCCTCATGACTCAGCCGGCCTCGAGCAAAGAACAAATTAATTTCCTAATAAGGGAACATGTAACTTCAAGCAGAAATAGAACAGAGCTGCAACCTTGCCCAGAGATTGACATGGTTAGTAGACACAGCCAATCAGAGACCTGCTATTTCCCCCTCCTTCTTTCCAGAAGGTGGGGGCCAGATTGTATATTACCACCCTGTTTTAGACAGGACAGGGCTGTCATGATGCTGTCAGGGAGCTGTCCAGGAGTTTCCAAGTAAGCTGTTAAGATTGGAGCAGAGCTGCTCCACTGAAGACCAAGGCATGATCCAGATCGACTTCGTGCTGACCGAGGATTAAGTGTCTTGTGGAGACTTCTCTTCTTCTTTTCTCAAAGCTCTAAGGAGGGACTGAAGAGTTTTTCACCCAGATAGCCAGGACGAGCCAAACTTGTTTCTTCAGATCAGACCAACCGTGAGTCAGAGACGAGCTTCAGTCCTCGGGGACTGAAGGAACTGCTCCAGACTTTGCTTATGGGTCTTCAGAGACCCATGAAGGAAAAGTAATGTCTGAGAGACGTCTTGCTGGACCTGGTTTTCAGCTAGATTTAAATCAAATTAAACTAAATGCGGACAGGGCAGCCAACAGGGAGTTCAATTATTTTAGTGACTTATTTGCTCGAGGTTGCCGGATGATACTGACGGCTTTGGGGAGATACATCCACTGGGTAAGATTTTGAGTAAAACTCTAAATCCTGATCCATAAGGTCAGGAGAGACGTGTGATTACAAAAGACTACTCTAACTCTGATTCTTAAAATCAGATGAGATGGAAATGTGAGAGTGTACTCTAAACTCTAGTTCATAAAGCTGGATGAGGAATTTTCCTATGATTAAGTGCTCTAATTCTGGTCCATAAGACTGGATGGGTACTGGGAGTGTTAACTGTGTGACATCAATGAGACGACTCTCCGAGCCTCTCCAGCCTAGGCTCCAGAAAAGAACCTTTCTCAAGGACTCCATGCAGAACGAGCAGTTCAACATCTAGTCTGAAGATTGTTTGGTGAATTAATACTTTTTCTTTACCTATAATCATAATAATTAATTGTACTGTAATGATGAAACGCTGATCCACCCCCACAACATAATTGATTAAAGCAAACAAAATGTAATATTCTCGACTTTTATTCATCAACTACTTGTCTATGGAAATGTAAGTTTGGTTCACAAAGATAACATCAACTATTAGGAGGTTTTTAAGGGTTAAACATTAGCATGAAGTTTTTATATAAAAACAATACCCCAGGGTCCGATCTCCTGGATCCTAAAATTAACTGGATCAGTAACAATAGCGAGCTTAAACAAGGGAGGAGCCTCCGTTAACACAAGCTGCCTTGTACTAACCTCTCTGGTCCCCGGCTACTGAGGTAGAGGGAGGTGCAAGGTGAGAAAAGTGGGTATGGCTTGTGGATGCTAGGAGATGAATTATCCAGATGAGTTCTCCTATTAACAGCCTTCAGTCGGAAGCAGTCCCACATAGTTACAGGTAATACCCAAACTCCGGAACTGGTTCAATAGACCCTGTTAGCAGGTAGGCTGTAGTGAGAGCGTGTCACGCACCTTGTGATTACCTCGCTGATTTCAGATAAGTAAAAAATATATATATGTATGTATGTATGTATGTGTGTGTGTGTTTTACTATTTTTTTGAAGTTTTCTTTTCTTTGTTTACAAAAATGTTTTACATCTTTGAAATAGCAGTTGTTTTTGTGAAAATTGCAAGAGTTAAACCCCCAAAATGAAGATAGAATGGATGTGGGTGTGGGGATGTGTGAGAATTATGTATCTCACTAAATCCTTATTCATATTTACTCTCATTTAAAAATCAGCTTTTCAGTTTCATAATTGTGTTAACAAAGAATAATGTCTGTAGAAAAGCTTTGTTTGTACATGTTAGAGAGGTTATTAAAGAAACATTTTTATAGAACCAAGCCAAGGTTAAAAAGCGCATTAGAAGTGTGCATTATAGTTTCCTTTTTAAAAACAATGAAGTAACCAAGAGAACATTTCACTTTATGACAGGTTGCTCTATGGCACAACCTATCAGGTTTGGTTTTAACGTCGACCCCAAATAGCAGACCAAGGAAGTAAGGACACAAGGCAGGGCAAAAGTTAAGTGAAGTTTATTTACAGTGCAGATAAAAGTACTCGAGCAACTGTAAAGGAAGGGGAGAGAGTTGGTGAGTATATTTCCGTGGGTTATATGATAGTTTTGAATCTTGAGTTGAAGGATTGAAATTCTTACTTTGTTTTGCAGGAGGTGTTCTGGAGGAGAGTTGAAGGTGGGATTCCTGGGGTTGCAGCAGGTGGAGTGAGAGGATCCAGTTGGAGAGAGGAGCAGGCTGAGACCAGACGGTGCAGATGAGGACATCTAATGATCCACAGAGGTTGAGACCCCTGGATGAAGAAGGTCTTGGAGAAGACCAGAGTCAGGCCGTGGAAGGTCCGAATGGAAGAAGATGTCCCAGCGCTGAAGAGGTGTCTGGCAGCTGCTTAAATAGGTGAGTCAGTAGTCCTCCTCAGAATGGCAGCAGGTGTGGTGAGTTGAGTGATTGGCTGTGGAAGGAAGAGTGACAAACAGACAGAAAAACCAAGAATCCCACAGTGCCCCCCCCTCAAGGATCGCCTCACGGCGATCGAAGCCGCTTGTCAGGGTGAGCCCTGAAGAAGGAGGTGATGAGACCCGGGTCCAGAATGCGGGACCTAGGGACCCAGGAGCGTTCCTCAGGACCGTAGCCCTCCCAATCCACCAGATACTGAACGCCTCGGCCCCGGCGTCTCACGTCCAGGAGACGGCTGACGAGTGAAAGCAGTAGCGCCGTCAATCAGCCGGGGGGGAGGAGGAAGACCAGCCGCGGGTTGGAGAGGGCTGGTGGCCACGGGCTTGATGCAGGATACGTGGAAGGTCGGGTGTATCCTCATCGATGGTGGGAGTTGGAGTCTCACCGCCGACCTGTTGATCACCTTCACCACAGGGAAAGGACCTATGAACCTGGGCGAGAGTTTCCGAGGAGTGTCCTTCAAAGTGATGTCCTTGGTTGAGAGCCAAACCTTCTGGCCTATCCTGTAGTCGGGAGCCCTGGAGCGGTGTCTGTTAGCAAAACGTTCATTCTGCTCAGAAGTCCTTGCCAGAGCCGCCGTCGTCTGGCGCCAAACCCGACGGCAGCGTCTGATGTGGAGGTGGATCGAGGGAACGTCCACATCAGCCTCTTGTGAGGGAAAAAGAGGAGGAGAGAACCCCAAGGCCACCTCGAAAGGAGACCGTCCAGTGGCTGCCTAGGTCTGGGAATTGTGGGCGTATTCGATCCACGGAAGATGCTGGCTCCAGGAAGACGGGTTGGAATCAATCACACACCTCAGGATAGCCTCCAGATCCTGATTGCACCTCTCCGTCTGTCCGTTGGATTGCGGGTGGTAACCCGAGGAGAGACTGACGTGTGCTCCAAGAGCTGCACAGAACCACCTCCAGACCTGGGAGATGAACTATGGGCCACGATCAGACACAATGTCCTGTGGTATGCCATGGAGGCGGAAAACGTGTTCCGTGACAACCTGGGTAGTATCAAGAGCAGACGGAAGTTTAGGAAGCTGTATGAAATGTGCAGACCTGAAAAAACGATCAACAATGGTGCAAATGACAGTGTTACCATTGGAGACCGGGAGACCGGTGATGAAATCCAAGGCGATGTGGGACCAAGGACGGTTGGGGATCGAGAGAGGTAGGAGGAGACCAGCGGGGGGCTGGTTGTTGTGTTTGTTCCGGGCGCAGACAGGGAAGGCCAAGACAAACTCCTTAACGTCCTTCTGAAGAGTTGGCCACCAGAAGGATGCTTTGGTCAGGTGGAGCATGCGCCGGATGCCGGGGTGACATGAGAACCGGGCAGTGTGGAGCCAGACCAGAACTTTGCTCACCATGGAGGCGGTGTAGTGGACCTACCCAGGGTCAAATTAAGGTTTTTGAACTGTCCAGTGATGACCTTTACTGACCTCTCAGTAAAGCAAGACATTTACTACAAAATCATTCATTAAACTGTAATCTGATAAATATAGTCACCAAAAGAGACTATTTCTATCTTTGATTTTAGGCTGATGTGATCAAAAGAATAACTTTTGTCATTTTCATGATGTGTGCTTTTAAGCTGTGTTATTCTGTGAGAGTTAAACTGTGTTTCACTGCTGTGTCAAAGGTGCAATTAAGTCATCCAGAGACTTCTTTTAATTTTGTTAATTCAAATGTTATCAAATGAATAATTTTATTTGTAAGAGCATCAGTACATTTTAATGTCAGATAAATCAAATACTCTGCTTAATTCAAAATGTTGTACATGGAGGATTTCTCCTCTCCTCTCGAACTTGCATGTGAAGATAAAAGGAACACTTTATCTCATTCATTTTAGCTTGAGCTCAGGACAATCTAGACACCCAGAGACTTTTGTTTTTGTCCTATTTAATAATCAAGCTATTATCATTAATAGGTCCCATATGTTATGCTCTGATGACGTTTGTTTATTCATACAACAATGTTGGTAATGAGTTAAGAAAGTTCTAAATCTGCTGTATCATGAGACTGGCGTCTTAAACTAACTTTCTTATCCTTTCTGACATTTTTAATCTAACTTATGCCTCCTCTCAGTGGCTCCTGGCCTAACAGACCGAATGAGAAAGAGCTACGTCTTTCTAGGTCAAGTTAGCCTTAAAAGAGCTCTGACTTCCTGTTTTCCTTAGAGTTTGCTGAGGACCTCGAGCTATGAGGTTCCCCAAAGAACTGATGATCGTCTGGTCAACACGCTAATGACCATGTCATTCAGTTAAAGACTTATAACATGCCAAGTTATAAGCCATCTTCAACAGCTGAAAAGCTCTCTTTTATTGACATTCCTTTAAGGAACGTCTTATCTTGAACAACAGCACCAGGAGCTGCCGTTACTTTCGGTTCGAGTCAAGGCGCACGTCTGGAGACGCTGAGAATGGTAAACGAACTGACCAAACTGGACCGAGGGAGACTGACCATCTTCACGAGGTAACAAGTCGTCAAATGCTTTGCCAAGGGTACCAACGTGTAGCTTTAATCGGCCGGAGAACTGCCATGTTTCTGGTTAAACACATCAAGATAACTCCCTGACTCTTAACTTTTCTTCCTCCATATTTCTCCTCCTAAATCTTTCCCTCTCTATCTAAGCTGGAAACTATTTTAAGCTGAAGAGCCCACAGACTAAATATGTTAACATCCAATATTTATGTCTGTTGTGTTATGATTCAAGTGTGCTGACGTATTAATTTGAAAGAAAGTGAAATCATGTCAATCAAGTGTAATGGTGTTAATTTAGTTGATTTATTTTAAATAAATGATAGTGTCTCTTTGACATATCAAACTAAGTTAACGTCTTTGTCACTTAATGGCTTTGTGTATTTATCCATCATAAAGATCACAGAAATATTGGGTAAACTGAAAAAGAACAGAATCCGTGAATTTACTATTCAATCTGAATAAGTAGATTAATTAAGATAAAGAGGTCAGTATTAATATTGACCTCCTCATAATTCTTACATCTGGTGGCCTTCGTACGTGGTTCTGAAAGTTTATTGATTTCTGTGGTTTCTCATGAACTGTAACGTCATGTTTGCATAAGTGGATCCAAGTTTTAAACTCTGAGGATAATGATTTTGGCTGGAAGTGTTCAAAGCAGGCAGATTCTGCATGTTTTTATCATTTGAAGCTGTGAGATTATTATTGTTTCAACTCTGTTAGACGCTGTTGGAAGCATTCAGGTGAAGTTTTGTCAGCCGTGGTCTGTGGTGGTTCTGGTCCTGGTTCGGTCCAGTTCACGCAGACTCCTGTACAAAGCTTTGTTTGACCGCCGAGTCAAAAGCCTGAAAGCTAATTTAACATCTACAAGATTGCTGTTGTGGTATTTTACATTTTAGAGCAGGTCAGAGAAGCATATTACTGTAGAACGTAGTCGGATAGTGGTTCTGTTCAGACCCGAGTTTCTGATCCACGACGAAGTGGACCAGAACCGACGTTGACGCGCTCCGAGAGAGTCCGTGTTTGTTCAACAGCTGCAGTGCTGTGTTACTGAGCGTAACTAAGTTGGCCTGTCTAGGTGTGTTCGCCGCATGTTTCAGAATTTTGGAAAGTTAATTTGTAGCGTCTGAGTTGTTTTAAGAGTCTATAAAGTTGTGGTCTGTTGTGCGAGCTAACGTTAGAGCTACGTGTCCAAGTACACGTTTGTTTATGAGCTGTGATTGGATGAAACGAGAGCTGGGAGCTGTCAATCACTCGTAGCGAACGCTGATTCGCTGTAGTGGGAACGCACGCCGTTGCGACCAACCCACTTTGTCGTCATTTCCGGTACTTCATTGGTCGAAGGTTAGAAAACTACATTTACCATGGTTGCTTGGGAAAAGGACTACAAGCACTGTGATTGATTGGTTGACGTCACGTATCTGTGTAGCGAGCTCCGCCTCGCTCAGCACAGCAGAGCTGGTGACGCGCTGCGTCGACCCGCCTATTTGTGTCGTCATTTCCTGGTGCACTTTGAGTGACGAACAGTCACGTTCACAAAAAACATCATAAAAAGTCAGCATTTTATGGTGAGTTACCAGCTTTTAATTTTGTTCTGTACACAAACAATAGCTCCTGTTTATTTTAAATAAAATATTTAGAATAACAGAGGTACGGACAAACATTTTTGCTTATTTTAAATACAAAGAATTTAAAATAACAAACAAAAGTACAGTTTTCACTCCAGATAACTAAAAAATTTTTCCTTTCTCTTCCTTTCTCTGACACATCATCTTCCACAGTTGTCCTGTGCACATTTAAACTTTCCTGTTTATTTCAAATAGTGAAAAGTTTAGAATAACGAATACAGAACATCTTTTATTTTGATTTTCACTGAAAATCCAGATAAAAGATGGCAGGCACAGAGGGTGAGACCCCTGACACCTCTGATACAGGGCAGCCTGTGCCACCTCAAGGCCACGACCCGACCAAAGCAGATTGGATCGAATGTGCCTTATTTTCACTCACAGGGCCCATCACAAACTACCATGAAGAGACACAGTTGATGGAGGAAGCAGATGTGGACAGTGCATTAAAAACTGTAACAGCTGGAACCACAACGGCTGAAAAGAAAGCAGACAGAGATAAACGTTTGGCTAAATTAAGCCTTCTGTTAAAGGCCAAGCTAGACTTTGAAACTGCTGTACGCCGGGCTGTCTCTACATCATGTTTAACAGCACAAATGGAGGTTGCCGCTTTACAGCAGGAGGTAAAGAGTTTAACACAGTCGAGTATTGGCAGCGCTGAACAAACGCGTAGTCTCTACGAAGAATGCAAAGTGTTAAAAAGGGATTTTGACCAATCACAAGTTGATTTGGAAAAATGTGTGGTGGAGAAGGATAAGTATTACCATCAATACAAGTCGATTCAGGCGGATTGTGGGGAGGCACGAGACGCGCTGGAAAAATGCACGGACACCCTGGAATCATTATCACTACGGTACACAAGGCTGCAAGAAGATTATAGAAAATCACAAGAACAGCACATGATGTTACAACGTGAAAATGATGGGTTAAAAGTCCAACTGAATAGTTGTAAAATAGAGCGTGCATCAGCAATGAACAAACTCTTTGAAGAAGAGAGAAAATGTTTGGGTCTCATGAGTAAACACCTTGAGAACTCACCGCCTCCGCTGCCTCCTCCCATACCTGATGACCTACTCCCTCCTCCACCGCCCCCGCCCATGCCAGATGCACTACTCCCTCCAACACCACCGCGCCGTCCCTTAGGGCCTCTAAAACCGACAATCCCACCGGATGCACCGGTGGGTGGATCTGATAATAACCCACAAATACCTCTATCAATGGCTGAACTACGGAATATGGCGAAAAGCATTCAAACCTTCGCCCCTGGCCCAATGGGCTCACACGAAACCAAGATCTATCTCGAGGACCTTGATTTCCAGCTTCAACGTTTCCCAGAAGCTACAGATGATGATAGAATCTGTCTGTTAAGGTTAACATCGGACAGGACGGTGCATGCTTTTATGAAGCGTCAACGAGAAGCAGTGATGAAAGACTACAGTCTTCTCTGTGCTGCGCTGATAAGGGAGTTTTCTCCTTGCACGGGGCCCGATGGCATCATAACAGCAGCTAACATCAAGCAAGGTAGGAATGAACACCCAAGGTCATATTATGACCGAATATTCCGTGCCTATTTCGGGGACAGATGCGAACCTGAAATGGAGGAGGAGGTAGGGTTTAAGTATATTTTCAGCCAAAACCTCTGCCCTGACATAAGAGAGAAAGTACATGTCAGCGCAAACTATAAACGGAGGTCCATCGAAGACATAAGAGAGTGCGCGATAGATGTTTTTACAGGTCGCACACCAAACAAGACACCCTTTGAAGTGTGTCCTGGTGAAAAGGTCAAATACCAAACGCTAGACCTTGAAGGAGCAAGAGCGCCAGCTCACTCTTTTAAGGAAGCCGAGAATAAGCAAAATTTCCAACCTGACAGACCGCAAAATGAAGGTGTCCGCTGGAACAAAGACCAAAAGGGGTCCAGAGACCCCAAGTGGTACAGGCCGCATCAAGAGGAAGAGCCCCATCAAAAAAGGAAGGCTTTCCAAAAGAAAAAGAAATATGGGTCCCAAGGAGACTCATATGAAAGAGGGTGGTCCCAGAGAGGACCCCCGAGCAATGCGCCAGCTCCTGCACCTCAAACTGAACAGTCTGGGGCGAGGAAAAACCCACAGAAGTTCCAGAAAAAAGGCCCTAAACCTCTGTCTTCAGAAGAGATGGAGAACATACGTCGGTTGTTAGAAAGTTTGAAAAAAACAAACAAGGAAAACAAACCTGGTGTGATGTGTAGCACTATCATTGATAGTGACTCAGAACACACAAATAACAGCAATGCCACGATTGCTGACAGTCACCAAGATACTGATGGTCAGGATGCTGACAATCAGGGTATAGACAGTCAACAAGATGTTGACTGTAAACATGACGTCATTGTTACAGAGTCCGAGAGCCCCTCATCAGAAAAAGGGGGGGAAAGCGCACTCACCAAAGACAATGACTCGTCACAGACCGATCACTCAGACCCATGTGTGACTGCACTACCAATACAGGTGAATGAAATTCACACAGACAATGGTAGACGTAACAAACGTCGAAAAAAACCTGATAGGTTCCTGTGTAACATTATCAGGAAGGGGCCCGCTAAGAAGGCTTACCTGTCAATCACTTTAGAAGGGGTCCTCACAGAAGAGGCCCTCCTGGATGGTGGGGCTGACATAACCATTATGTCTCCCACACTGTTGAAGGAGCTAAGGATAGCCGCTAGCGGGGTTGACAGGGAAATACCCCTCAAAGAATGTGCTGTAGTACTGCAGGGACTCTCAGAGACGAGAACAACCCTTACAGCTATAGCCATGGTTCATATGCAGATTGGTGAA
>JBBPBX010023420.1:0-40545 GCA_038048925.1 Garcialebias charrua | reverse complement strand
TTTGAACCACTTTGGCCAGGATTGCCTCAAACTTGTTAGAGAGTTTGAGAAAACAGCTAGGAAGAGGGCGGACTACAGGAACCACTTGCGATTCAACCTTAGATGCAGACAAAGTGGCATCATTCCCAAGAGCCTGGAACTGAAATCGTCGGTCAACGGGCACCGGGCAAGCAAGATCCTTCAGAAGGCACAGACGCAGCTGCTGAATGAACGGGTGAGACAGACCAATTTTACTATTGAGACCTTGAAGGCCAAAGAAGAGCACATTAAACAAAAACTAACAACGTTCCTAGATCAGACCACACTTCAGCAAGTGATGGACTGTACAGATCAGGCACGCTTAGCACAGCATGTCAAGTCCAAGACTCGACAACAAAACAAATTTAACTTACTGATAACTCGTCAACACCATCACAATTCTAATAACAACACATTCAGTGTAAGACAACACTCCATTACACAGCTACATGCCAGGGAGACAGAAAATTGGGTGAAGAATTTATCTGACAGACAGCTCACCCAGCCGGAGACAGAGATTCTTGCCAGGGGACTAAACTTTGCAGTGGCACCAAGTAGAGTTCCGTTGGTAGAGATGATCACAGCCACTGAGTCAGCCATCCGTAACAACAAAATTAAAGATTTTGAAGCCGAACAACTCAGAGTCAAAGTTTCAGCCTGTCTCAGTAATGCCAAACCACCACCTTCCAACATCAGTAGAGAAGAGAGGGATGCACTCACCACTCTTAGCAAAGACAAAAACATCATAATTCTCCCAGCAGACAAAGGAAGGTGCACAGTGATTTTGAACCAGAAAGACTATCATGAGAAAGTTATGTCACTCCTTAGTGACTTAACCACTTATGAACCGCTGAAAAGAGATCCAGGAAGTGGTTACAAGAAGAAGTTGATAGATTGCCTGAAAATTTTGAAGCAGGACAAGGCTATTGACAATATTCTGTACCACAGACTGTACCCAGGGGAGGCCACGCCAAGTCTTTATGGTTTACCCAAAATCCACAAACAGGGTGTACCTTTAAGACCAATTGTTAGCATGATTAACTCGGTCACTTACAATGTTTCCAAATATCTGGCGTCTGTACTCATCCCTTTAGTTGGCAGCTCAGAACACCACATACAGAACACCATGGACTTTGTGGATAAGGTGAGGGATGTCATCATGGAGACTGATGAAACAATGGTCTCTTTTGATGTCACATCACTCTTTACGTGCATTCCTGTTGATGAAGCAGTAGAGGTGGTCTGTTTAAGGTTAAAATCAGACACCACTCTGAGCAACAGGACCACACTTTCCACAGAACAACTGTGTCAACTCTTGAAACTGTGCCTGCAGTCAACCTACTTCACATATGGGGAGCAATATTATAGGCAGAAACATGGGTGTGCTATGGGGTCTCCAGTTTCTCCTATTGTTGCCAACCTGTACATGGAGGAGGTAGAAAAGAGAGCTTTGACATCCTTTTCAGGGAGACCACCAAGTCATTGGTTCAGGTATGTTGACGACACCTGGGTTAAAATTAAATCTCAGGAAGTCCAACATTTCACTGATCACATCAACTCTGTGGATAAATATATCAAGTTCACACGAGAAGATGTAAAAAATGGCAGGTTGGCTTTCTTGGACTGTGAGGTCTCAGTTTCTGATAGAGGAAATTTGCAAACTGAGGTGTACCGCAAACCCACACACACAGACCAGTATTTACAGTTTGACTCCCATCACCCTCTGGAGCACAAGTTAGGAGTCATCAGGACTCTGTACCACAGAGCAGACAGCGTCCCCACTAACTCAGCAGCCAGACAGAAGGAGAAATCACACACAAAACAGGCTCTAGAGAAATGTGGATATCCTAACTGGGCCTTCCTGAAAGCAGAGAAGAAACCCAAACAGGACTCCAGCCAGCCATCAGGTGAAAAGAAGGAACCCAGACCCAGACCAGTGGTCATTCCGTATGTTGCGGGAGTTTCAGAGACATTGAGACGTTTATTTTCTAAACACAACGTCCCAGTGGCTTTTAAACCCCAAAATACATTACGACAAAGACTGGTTCATCCCAAAGATCCAGTCCCCCGGCACAAACAGAGTAATATTGTGTATGCTGTTCAGTGTCAGGAGGGCTGTGATCAGTCTTACATCGGGGAAACTAAACAGCCACTGGCCAAAAGGATGGCCCAGCACAGAAGATCAACATCATCAGGTCAGGACTCTGCGGTCTACACTCATCTCCAGGCCAGCGGTCACTCTTTCAGGGATGAAGATGTTCACATCCTTGATAGAGAGGAACAATGGTTTGAGAGAGGAGTAAAGGAGGCCATCTTTGTGAAAAGAAACCGTCCATCATTAAACAGAGGTGGAGGCCTCCGGGTTCAACTGTCCCCCACTTACAATGCTGTTATTGCTAGTATCACTCAGCCCTCTGTGAATAGCAAACAACCATCAGGGTGTTAACGATCCATCGTCAGGCTGATGGTCCTCCTTGATCATGTGAGCAGCTGGTTTCGGCTGTCATCAGCCAACTGGTTGATCCACTGTGGGAGGGTGCTATTTATAAGACTGAGCTGAACTCAGCTTCTCAGACTGAGGAAGTCTTTCGGACGAAAGACGAAACGTTTCTACAGTTTTTTTTTTGCTTTGTTTTGTTTTGTTTTTTGAATGTCCAGAGGACCAGACTTAGCTTTTTTGGATTTTTCTACCTGGATTATTGAGCATGCATCAGGGTACCAGTAGATTATTTTAGCATTAATGACTGTGCATCACGTCTAGATATTGATAAATAAACCAAAACAAATCAGACAACCTTATGTTATGTTATATATTTCCTCACTCGCTCTCGTGAAAGGTGGTGACTTTTTCCTCCTCCTCCTGCTGCTTTTTTTGCTCTCTGTCTATCGGAGCTCCTATTTTTACACATATTCTTGGATCTGGTCAGCTGGACTGTCAACGCAATCAGTAACATATTTTCAACAAAGCGACAGGGTCCTGGCAAGCCTTCATGCCCTGCTGACGGCGGCGGCAGCTTTGGCCTTGGCAACACTGCCGAGTCTGTGTGAAGGTTTGGTTCGTGAATCGAGTACTCAAAATCAGCTGATTTATGAGCAAGGCCATAAAATGGAAGCGGTTTGTGAGAATCGCAGTCCACCTGCAGCTTCTGGGACTCGCCAGCATGTTGGGGACGACCTTGGAGGGGGCTCATAAGCACAGACCAGTAGAATGCTGACAAATCTGACCATTTTGGATCGAATGTACCAGCAAGACTCAAGGCTGATAAGAAATAACAGTCTGCCTGAAAAAAAAAATCAACAATTGTGGCTTATCTGAACCTGACTCCCCCGGTTGGCCTCGAAGCAGGCCGACATCAAATTTATCCTAGGATATGTTTAAACTAAGGAAAGCCCCCCACCCCACCTCCACCCCCACCACCTATCAGAGTTGTCCGGCTGACACCATCTTATCTGGACAATCTGAAAGTGCTTCATGGACAATTCTCACCATCTTGTCATCAAATGCATATGTAATGTATTTATAAATGTGCTTGCTGATAGAGTTTTTTGTTAATGTTTTAAATCGTGTACTGATAAGAACAAGGTGTGAAGAGATCTTTTTTTGTAATAGCACTATCCTATCCTCATGGCCTTTCCCCCCCTTTTTTCTAAAAAAGTATTCTGAAAAAGAATAAGGGACCGTGCTCTCAAGGAGCAGCAGCTACGTGCACTCTGCCCATCTTTCAGACGACTAGACGAACATAATCTCACTGTATTTCGGTACAATGACAATAAAGCTTATTCTGATTATGATTATAAAAATTACACATTTCACATAAAACAGATAAATTATTGTGCACATTGATGCCAATATTCAGTGTTCTTATAATAGTCTCTAACTCTAATCAAGGATGCAGCTTTGATGATGTTCACATGTTTAAAGAAAGCACATTTTTCCATTTTGTTCAGATGGTGAAATGCTGCTGTAGGTTTGTTTGTAACAGGTGAACCTGTGTAAATAAAGCTGCTAATACAAAACACAAACAGTCTGTTCATATATTAAAAAGGATTGTAAATATCTTTGACAGCTGTTTGCTCTCCATTGCTGATCACAAACCCTTGTGAGATGACCTCCAAAGATATTATGAATGAATAAAGTAATTAATAGTCACTCCTCTTCAAAGGTGAACTCAGCCACCTTTGAGGAGTCCAAGGACTTGAGGGAAAAAATGGACCATAGTTATGGAAGAAGTCATAGAGGTAGCTAAAAAGCTCCCCAGTGACAGAGCACCAGGGGCCTCATGTACAAAGACTTGCGTGGACTTCTTACTGAAACGTGACGTACGGTCAAATCCAGAAAACGGCGTACGCACAAAAAAATCCATATGTATCAAACTGTGCGTACGCCGGAATCCACGCACATTGCTTTTGTACATCACAATCAACGTGGAATTGAGCGCACATGAGAGAGTGGCCGACTCCGCCTTTGACACGCCTCCATATAAATATGCAAATTCATTTAAATATGCCCTGCACCAGAGGAATGTCGTCTTGTCCCATCATGCATCACGTTCTTCAACTGCTAAAACAGCTAAAAATAAACAAAAAACAAGAATTTAAGCTGTGCAAAACTATTCAGTCTTTCTGTTTTTTATATTTTTTGCAGGTTATATTCTAATTGCGTCCATGTGGATGTAATAATTGTTAATCATGTGTGTTTGGTGTGAACAATAATGATTTTCACATCATGAACAGTTTCTCAGAATCACCTCTACAATGGAACCAAAACCACAGAAACGTGCGTACGCCAGCCCTGGAGTTGGCGTGGGGCTGCGCACATTTCCACATTCAGTTCTGTTTTGATACATACAGAGTTTTGTGTGGAAAATGGCGTACCCAAGGTTTTTGTGCGTACGCACCTTTGATACATGAGGCAGGTCTTCACACATTGTGGGATTGTTAAAGCCTCACTGACACCATCAACATACATGTTTTATGGATCTGAAGAATGATTATGACAAAGTCCCTCAGAGCGTTCTGTGGGAGTGCTGAAGGAGTATGAGATTTAATTATTTAATGAGTATTCAATCTCTGATTAATCAAGGCAAGCATTTTTTTCAACATCCCCAGTACAAGGTGTAGCTCTTTCCCAGTGTGAACTGGATTTTATCAGGGTGATCCTGTTCGTGGTGTTCATCTCAAAGTGCAGTCAATGAAGGGAAGCTGTCTGGTTTGGGAACCTCAGGGTGTCATCTTTGCTTATTGCAGATGATATGGTTCTGTTGGCGTCTTGGAGCCATGTCTGTCATTGTCCACTGAGGCAGTGTGAAGCTGAGTGTGAAAGGGCTGTGATGATAGTGAGCTCATGTAAGTCAGAGGCCATGGTCTCAATCCGTTGACCAGGATGAGTTTGTATCCCAAAGGGAGTATTTGGATGGACGGGGCGAGAGACACATTAACAGGCAGGGTCCTAGTCCACCCGCTTCGAACGTTATCAACCATTAAATGGCCATTATCATCACGTATCATCCCCATCGGTCAGAATGCCCCTACTGTACCTCCTTGTAGGTTTAAAGGTATGTTACCGTTGGTAGCGATGACAGCAGGCCCCGTTTTTAGCTACGTGTTAACGTTTATAGTAAAGGGTCTAGCGTTAGGTTTAGGGTCTTGGTTAGGTTTAGGCACATGGGTAAGGGGGTTAAGTTTAGGGTTGGTCCTCTGGGTCAGGTGTAAGGTTATGTTTAGGAAAAGGGTTACATAAGCTGAAAAAAAAAATAAAAAAAAAAAACCACTTCCGGGTTTACGGCAGGACTCTGCCTACTCACAACAAAAATATCGCAAATAACGTTCTTTTAAACCTGCTAGCAGGTATGGTTGGACAGTTTCGCTGCTATATACAGTATGAGGATGATAACAACTAATAATGGCCATTTAATGGACTGATAACATCCGAAGCCGCTGTCTAGTCCACAGTATCGAGGACGTTGGTCCTGTCGTGGTGAAAAAGGAGCTGAGGTGAAAGGTGTTGATGTTCCAAACCTCACTTATAGTCATGAGATGTAGATCATGACCAGAAAATGAGATTCCAGATACAAGCAGCTGAAATGAGCTTCCTCCATGAGGAGCTCCATCTGGAGGGAGTTCCGAGAAATGCTGCTGCTCCTCCTCATCGAAAGTGGTCAGCTGAGGTGATTCAAGCCTTCAAATAGGAAACCTTTTGGAGGTTTTTGGACTAGTCCCACTGTAATGGAGAAGACCCATGATTTACTAGAGGGATTTTGCATCCTTTCAGGTCTCTGTCCAGGTTTCCTTTCTTGATCTCTGTGACCCGGCCATGGCAGCGAATGAATAAATGGACAATGTAATCGAATCACAAATCTTTTAAACATTAATTAATCCACTATGCTACTCCCAGGGAGCATTTGTTTTACATCTACATATGTTCCTGTGTTTGTTGTTTCCATCACACTGGGACAGAAACATAACAAGGTTTTTGTGCATGTGAATTTATGAGTGTAACATGTGTGTTTGCAGGATTTTTATGGGACGCAGGTTTCTTGCATCCACAGAAGAAGCTACAATGCCAGAGTGAGAATAATCACCGGCCTCCGCCGGTTCAGGTTATGGTGCAGTGACAGCGGCTGCAACAGAACAGCCTGACATCAGCTGCAGAGACGCAGAGCAACAACTCCTCGTGAACAAAACCCTCCATCTATGAAGCATGAGAGAGAGAGAGAGAAAAAAAAAACATTTTATTTGAAAATTATTGAAGCGTTTATTTAAGTTGATCCATAATAAACTTGACATTTTTATTTTAGATTCTTGAGAAGAAAACAAACTGTTGAAATCTAGAGCCACTTAAGCGTGAAATACATTCTTATTAATAATGTTCACAATAATGACAAAGATCATTAAAAATAGAAGTAGTGGAAAGCTCAGCCCTGCCTGTGATGCATACTTTTCCATTTCGTGTTTCGACGATACAAAATTAATATAAAAACCAGTTTCTATTTGATGAGAAGCTCAAATTAAAAAAATATATTGTTTTCATTCCAGTGCTAAAACATGAAGGCATTTACTGTAAATCTGGCCTCTGCTTTTAGTGTCTTCAAAATGAAAATAACATTGGTGTTAAATATTGTAGAATTTCTTATTTTTTTGTTTTTCTTGAGGAAAATCTGTAAATATTTGTATGTATTGTATTGTATTAGTTGGAAAATTAGAAAGTTAGTCATTTTGTACTGTTGGTTGAAGATTATTATTGTTTAATCTGATTGTTGGAAAAAAGGGGCAGATATAATAAGATTTATTCTTCTTTCTGCTACCTTTCATTTTTTTATATTTTGTACATTATCATTTATGGGATTGTCTTGTATTGTTTCTTTTGTAAAAAAATTAACAAATTTAATAAACATAAACATAAAATATTTGAAGCCATCTTTGTT
This sequence comes from Garcialebias charrua, assembly GCA_038048925.1. NCBI lineage: Eukaryota > Metazoa > Chordata > Actinopteri > Cyprinodontiformes > Rivulidae > Garcialebias > Garcialebias charrua. The sequence goes on along the minus strand of JBBPBX010023420.1, from coordinate 33,103 downwards.
ACCTTCAGAGGAAACACAGTGACACCTACTGGACATTTATAGTTTTACACACCACAAGCTTTAGGAGTACAGTAAACAAAAACAATGTTTGTACACAATAAAAGCTTTATATATTTTTAAATCTTTTATTTGCATATTTCCTTTTTTAATTCCACAGAGGAGCACTTGCAATCATGCTGCGAGCACAACAGCAACTTCACACTACTGTAAAAACATTATGATGATTTATTTTACTTATTGTTTTTTTTTTTGGTCTGTTTGATATTTGCTGAATATTTTTATTTTATTTTACTTTTTTACAGATTCAAAACATATTTTAAAAATGTTAAGATCTAAATACAGCAATTTCAATATATACCCCAAGAACTGCATGTTATTGGAACATATAGGAAATAATTTGTAGTTAAAATAATCAGCTGAAACAAAATGCAGCAAATTGCTCCTTTAAAATTGGCCTGTTAATGATGTTTTTAATTAATTTCACTGGTCAACTGTACCACACTACTGTATTATCTATTACTGCTACAGTATCTGAGTAGATGAGTTTGATAACTAGTGTTTTATAAAAGAAAGCTTGTTGTGTACAGATTTTGTGCATAGACTTATTGAAGTTTTTACCCACGTTTCATATGAACTCCACATAGTTTATAAAGTATTAAATGGAAATCCAACAAAGTTAAGTCAGATCCTCCTGACGGTTTCTTTTTGTTGAAATGTTTCATCTTTCATCCAAAATACTTTATCAGTCCAAGGAGCCACAACATAGTCAATCTTATAGCACCTTCACAGAGTGAGTCCACCAGTTTGATGTTTTGAACCACTTTGGCCATGGCTGCCTCAGCAGACAAGTCGGTGGGGGAGAGGACGGACTCCAGAAAACTATCTTAGCACCATCAAACTTTTGTCAGAGTCAGAGAATCTTTATTGTCATTTGCACCAACATGTGATGAAACGAAATTATGTACACAGGGTCCCAGTTACATCCAACAATAAAATGTAAAAGAAAGACCGTAATAACATCTAAGATATGAACTAAGAAAAATATCAACTAACAATACACTAAGCACTAATATCATAGAAAAACATCACTCCAAACAGCAGCACGAACATGAGTCTGTATGAGCAGATGGGCACGAATGGACACAGCAACATGAAAAACAGATCAGCAGCAACATGAAACAGATCAGCAGCATGATGTGATATTTTGCAGTGATTATTCTGGTTATTTATTCATGAGTCTAACAGCCTCAGGGTAGAAGCTGTTCCTCAGTCTAGTGGTTCTACATTTGATGCTCCTCAGCCTCCGTCCTGAGGGGAGTGGGGCAAAAAGTGTGTGTGCTGGGTGAGTGGGGTCTTTCATGATGCAGGTGGCCCTCTTCCTGCATCTGGAGGTGTAAATGTCTGTGATGGTGGGGAGACTGACTCCAACAGACTTCTGTGCAGCCTTCACCACTCTCTGCAGAGCTTTTCTTTCTGCAGCTGGTGGATGGAAGACTAAACATTTCAACAAAAATAAACCATCCAGAGGGCCTGACTTAACTTTATTGGATTTTTATTTTACCTGGATTATTGAGCGTGACGTTTGATAGTAAATGGAAATCAAACTATTTCTAGAAACTCTCTAGAGCACTTTGCTCTCAGATTGCAGGTTTTCTTGTTTCATAGAGTTTCCCAAAGTAGAATGGGAGGGTGATCTTTCAGTTATCAGGTGGAACCAACTTCCAGTTTCTGTCCATGAGGCGGACACATTGTCCAGTTTTAAGACTGGGCTTAAGACTTTCCTTTGGGTTTCCTGAGCGGTTCCTTAGTTGTGTTGCTATATATAGGCTTAAACTGCTGGAGGACAAATTGACCACATTTCCTCGCTCTGTTGCTGTCTTTACTTGCTCTACACTACCTGTTTGTATTTTTAATTATTCATATCTGTAAAATGGGTTTATTTGTCTTTCCTCCTATAGAATTTACATCTGGACCTGTCATTGTTTCTTCTTCCTGTTCCTCTCAAACCCAAGGTCCAAGCAGATGGCTGGTTCTGCTGTGGGTTTCTTCCTGTTAAAGGGGAGTTTTTCCTTTCCACTGTTGCCTTTGCGCTTGTTCAGGATGGGAGACTGTGACGAAGTGAAGATTCAACACAATCTTCTGGCATCTTTAGATAAATCACTTTTTGTAATTGGCATTTTTATGTATATGAATGTTTCTGTTCAGTGTCCTGAGTCAACTTCTGTTGTGACTTTACTCTTAATAAATGAACTGGATTGAAAAGAACAGTGTAAATTCAGCAAATGAGGCCTCTAAAAGCACGTGAGTAATTAATGTCACCTCAAGAGGGCGCTCTTGTATACAATAATTTACAATCACAAGCCTGAAATAAATAATCTGATAAAACACAAAACATCACAGTTTCCTAACCCGTGGGATTATTTTTAAAATGAACACATCGTTTAGTTAGCTCATTGTCTTTAGTGCTTTGTTTGAGATTTACTTTGTGAGATTTGTTGGTGCATTCAACAAAATCTTTGTGACTCAATAATAGCCAGACACCTATATAAATCAGATTAATAGACAATAAAAAGACCTAAAGCCAAAGTCTGCATACAACATGACAGGATTTCCTTGGACTAAATCAACAACACAAAGCAGAACGCTACACGCCCAAACAAACAGAGACCATCTGAGTCATTTATGAGAAATAAACCATCCCAAGGGCTAACTGGGAAGTTTCTGAAGTTTGTGGTTAAAAAAAATAAAAAAATAAAAAAGCTTTGGAAGCCTCAGAGTTCAGATGTGAATGTGTTAATAAATCAATTTTTTTTTATTGTTTGCTGTTTATTATAAGATAACACAAAGAAGAAGTTTGTGAACGATGACAGTCATAAAGGCTTAGTAGTAAAAGAAAGCACAGCACACCAAGCACATTTGTGGGATTATGATCATTAGGAAACAATTCTAAAAAAAAAAAGAATGAAACATTGATCTTTATAGAAATGAGTGGAGCATTGATTCTGAGGGTTAGAACACTGACTATTTAATAATAAAAATCTGATTTAAAACGTTTTTAATTAAAACTGTCATTTAAAATAAATCAAAAAGAATAAGTCATCACAGCTTATCATTCCTTTTAAGAACAGTAGTTTAGCTCATATCTCACAAGGACAGTATCAATAAGCTTTATTGCATTATAAAAGTGACAAACACTATATTTCACTGAAGCTGATGACGACGATCAGTTTATGTCACCGGCTACTGTCCACATGAAGGTACTAAAAACATAAAATGAAACATTTTTCCTTTTAAATAATAATTTAAAAAGTCTGACACTGACATATTTAGCAATAACCACAAACCCCATTTGATAACTCATTAGTTTACTGAGTTGCAAGGACTACAGGCACATTCAATAAATAGAATTTTGTAGAAAACAAAGTCCATCTTTGTTTTATTTTATTGGGGGCATAGCAAAGCGATCTTGTCTTTAGCAGGCTGTAAAATGGTTTAAATCCAACCTCATGTATAAAAACACACAACAAAATCCACCATGGCTTTATTTCTTAAACAATAATTACCGGTAAGCTAAAACAAAAAGCTGTGAAAAAAAACTAACTGATTCCTCAGTTGGATTTAAGAAGTTCAGAAGCAGCCAGGTGGAATATAAAGTTAGAGACACCAGACTGAGATGGTTTGGACATGTCCAGAGGAGGGACAGTGGGTATATAGGTAGAATTATGTTAGAAAAGTAGCTGCCAGAAAAAGGACAAAGAGACATGGAGGTACAGAACAGAACCATGCTGCTAACTGAACCACACAGTAGTTTTTTTTTTTATTATTTCACTTTTATCAACTTGTTTTATATTTTTTTGCTGAATAATTGGTATTTGTTGTTGTTGTAGAGTTTTGTGGGTGAGTCAAGATGGTTCTTCTTGTCCTCAGCATTTCATTGCATTGTTGACCTGTGCACTTTGGTTGGCCTTGTTGCTGTTTTAAGTGCTCTATAAATAAAATGGTATTATGGTATGTGTTGATTCTGCATGTGACAAATAAACCAAACCTGAACCTGAGGTAGTTGGAGTGAGAACAGAAGACGTAGAGGACAGAGTGAGATGGAGGAGGACGACTCGCTGTGGTGACCCCGCTGAAATATATATATTTTTAAACAAAACTTTATTTACACAATGCTTTAACATAATGTTAAAAACATGATCAAGACAAGCTTAAAATAAAAGTACACGAGGAGCTTGTTGTATTGTAGTTCTCCCTGATCAGAAATGGTGCATAAAACTTTCTTAAATCTCCACTGTTTCACAAAGTGTCTCTGTGGAAGCAAATCTCCTTCGTCAGTCTGGCCTTGATGTTGCACTTCCACAGAGACACGGCATCAAGTTGAGGTCCAGTCTGCAGTCTGTCCCTGCGAGGCAAGTAAACAGCCATCTTTGCTTCTATCACTAAAAAATTTAAAGTTTGGGATTTAAACTTAGTGGCTTTGTACGGAAGAGCATTGCATTCACCAAATATATATATTTTTTACTCAGGATCTCATTATTATGAGAACAGGATCTCATAGTATCTCATAATTATGAGATAAGATGTCATAATTATGAGATAGTATCTCATAATTATGAGATAGTATCTCATAATTGTGAGATAAGATGTCATAATTATGAGATAGTATCTCATAATTATGAGATAGTATCTCATAATTATGAGATAAGATGTCATAATTATGAGATAGTATCTCATAATTATGAGATAAGATGTCATAATTATGAGATAGTATCTCATAATTATGAGATAGTATCTCATAATTATGAGATAAGATGTCATAATTATGAGATAGTATCTCATAATTATGAGATAAGATGTCATAATTATGAGATACTATCTCATAATTATAATAATAATAATAATTGTCTAATCTTGTCATCTGCGTATGTTTCCCATACACAGACGAAATTCGTCTCTGCATTTAACCCAACCACCTACCAGGTGGTGCAGTGAGCAGCCATAGAAGGCGCTCGGGGAGCTGGAGAAATAGGTGTGCACTCATAGACACCCCAAGGTGTGTAGTGGCCGGGACGCGAACCCGCGTCCTTCGGGTCCCAAGTCAAACGCCCTAACCACTACACCATCTTGGCTCCTATGAGATACAATGTCATAATTATGAGATCATGAGTCAATTTTTTTTTATTTGGTGAATGCAATGCTCTTCCGTAGCGTTGCTGTACTCCATTAATAAAAACAGATTTGGTGAAAACTGTGTCAAAAAGGCTAAAAATCTTCACATTTAGATGAAACAGAGTCATCGGCCGTACACAATCTGCAAAAACATAAAAAACACGCTCAGATAAACTGCAAAAAGGACGCTTGTTTAAAACCTCCGGATTGATGACCGTCAAAAAAGACTTTGTTGCAATAGCGCTGTGCAGGATCCTCCATTGAAGATCGCCAGTCAGTTTTTTGGTTTGTAAAGAGTCCTCCACTGGGGCTTCTGACCTCCGAGCTTGTTGTCTCACACGCTGACAGCTCTGTTGTGCAGAGTTCTCTTGTTCAGGATCTTTACTTAAGTCTTAAAAAGTCCTTTTGGACCCGTTCTGCACGAGTCTATCTTTGGGTCTGTGTTGTGCAGCAGAGGACCACTGTCTTTCGCAAAGTTAGAATCCAGGTGGATGTTTGGGAAAGGGTCTACAGTATTAGGTCAGGCGGGCAATCCCCTGTGGACCACAGCTGCAGGAGATGCTTCTCTCCAGCTGTTATCCTCTCCTTCACCAGGTCCAGGTAGAGCTGCACCAGTCTGGCAGACCAGCAAGCAACGAAACCACCTCTCGGACGTTGGAGAATTCTGGTCCGGCCGTATCCACCAACCACCTCAGGGTCACTGTCCCAGATTCGCACAGTGCCTTTGACAGACCTGGCCCCGCGCTTTTACAGACGTCCATTCTCACTTCACAAGCTAGTGGTTCCTCTAAGAGCCAATGCAAAAAATTATATGTTTTTGATCTACTCGGTTTAAAAAAGGGAAACACTTTGAAAACACTCTGATAAAACTGGGGCAACCCCTTTAACTTTAAAAGGGTAAGAAACACAGCAGCATCCAGCCCCAACCCACTCACGTGTCTCAGGATGCAGCTGGCCACGGCCCTCCACGTCAGGACGTCCTGCCAGGTACTTTTGGAGGAACTGTATTCGAAAAGTGGCCGTTCTGCTGGCCAGGTGGACAAGGCCCCGTCCCCCCGCCTCTCTCTGTAAGAACAAGACTGACTGTGACACCCAATGTCGACCGTTCCCAAAAAAAATCTACCATCGCAGACTGTATTTAAGAAGAACAAGGAGAAGAACAACAAGAAGAAGAAGAACAAGAACAAAAAGAAACAGCCAGATGCCGTTTATCAAAGGTTTTGAGTGTCCAATGATCATCAGAGTGATCACCTTTATAAAAGCAGGAGTTTGGTCAGTTTGCTGTTTAGAGTCCATAATTCTGCTAACAGATGATTCATGAAAGGAAAACATTTCAGACCGAAATCGTACATCTTCTCAGGAGTGGAAGTCCACGCAAAGTCAGACTGAATTGATTGTGAAAAGAAAAACAAAACAGAGCTCTGTCTCTATGTGGAAGTTCCTGACAGGCCAAATGGAAAAGACTGAACTGGTACGGCTTGTTTGAAGCGTTCCGGGAGAACGCCTCTTTTCTCTAAAAGCATAAGAGAGCACAACTTGCAACGTTTCATCTGAATGACCCACAAAACATCTTTTGGACAAAGAAGACTGTAGTAGACATGTTTACCCATAATGCACTGCGCCGTTTGGAGAAAACTAAACACAACACATCAGGACAAACACCTCATTCTTGATGTTTCATTGAATTATAATTAATTTTCCAAACACATCTTTTCTCTATGAATTTGTTTTTGTTGAATCAGAGTTGACTCAGTGGAACAGTTGTGCTTTTGTACACCCGAGGCTAGATTTGACACATTTTAGAACCGAAGAAAGGCCGGATCATCTTGATTATTACTCCTAATACAGAAAACGCGAGAACTGAAAAAAAAAAAAACACTGACTTGTTTCTTGTGACTTTATCTCTAAAAATAATTGTAGTAGGAACGAGCAGCAGTGGAGTGACAGGCTTGCATAATCGCAAAACTGGTTCTCCTGTTTGGAACCAAGCCACAACATTTAGTGCATCCATCATAATAGAAACAGGTAGAGTTTCCTTGTGTTAGAGACTCTTTCCCACACAAAGAAAACAAACTGTCCTGCTGTTGGCAGAAGCTGTGCAGAGCGACATGAGGCCCGTTTCTCTCTCTCGGTCGGTTTCATTCACCGTCCATCTCTGGCGCATCTCCATGAGCAATCTGATATCCCGCCTCTGCGTATTTCGCTCATAATGCTAATGCTGTATGATGACAGATAGAACAAGACAGAGACATTTCCACAGAGGTTTGCTGATAACGAAGGAGGCCTCTGAATAAAACATGATGTGACAGCAGAGCAAGACAGAATTCATACTTTCTGTTCATCAGCACGCCTTTCATCAATATAATGTACCCATTTTTCTCCCCCTTCCTTTTCCTGTCTTTCCATGTTTACTCCTCTGCACTACTTTCATGTTTGATTATCTTCCTAATTGGTTCGCAAGAGATGTATATTTATTTAACTGTAATCTTTGTTCTCTGATGGCTTTCTAACTGCTGTCTACAATAGACTGATGTCCTATTACGACAAGCATATAAACAGTTTGAGCTCAGCCGACAAGGAAGGCTTTTAATCATGAGTGTGGTCATTTCTTTTAGAACAAATCTGAAGTCATAAAGGTTTGTTTGTTTGTTTGTTTGTTTGTTTGTTTGTGAAGCAGCTTTGTGGTTTCACATGAATGTAACAGCCATGGAGTTTCCCCACTTTGTTTATGTGAACTGAAGATGTATGTACCATATTTTTGGACTATAAGGCACATTTGTATTGGTTATAAAACTGTTTCAGTTATTAAAATAAAGACTGAAAAAAAAAACTGAAGAAAAATATTATTTTGTATTATTTGCCTAAAATTGTCTTTGGTTCATGGTAATATGTGGGAAATGTAAATGAAAAACAAACAAACAAAAAATAAAAAAACACAACATAATTCATTCCTCAGTTGAAGTAAAATGCATGGAAATATGATGCACTGTGATTGCTGATCTAGTGATCTATGATTGATTTTTCTGGTCTTGCAGTTAGGTCACAGAATGATGCAGTAGAATAATAATATGTTTTAAATGCATTTTCTTTAATGTTACTTTTCTGACTACTATTGTTTATAGACTTTAGAGAGTGGTACCATTTCAAAGTTTATGTTTTGAGAGTTTTTTACCAATCGTGGCTCGATTAGTTATGGCTGAACTAACACAGGTGAAACTGTTGCTTCTGCTCGCCCATTACAACATTCACTGTGACAAAAGTAATACTGTGTCTGTTTTCACCTTTCCCCTTTACAGGTAAAAATTGTGTTACAAGTTTTATAACTATATTTATGGTCACTGAGTTTTAGAAAACAAGTAAGAAATGTCTGCAATAACTTTAACAGCTGGAGTAAATGTGGTTCCCTTATCAGTCATGTCACTCGATGCAACATATTGCTATGTGAAATTGCGCCCCCGCGCTATTACCTGAAGGAATACATTCACGCCTTTACGGAAGGGGCGTCAGCGTCGCGCCAAAGGCCCCGCCCTTTGGGTAAGCCTCTGACGCCCATCCATCGATCTCTTATTGCCCTTCACCTCGCTTAAAACCTGAACTTCGTGGGACTTCTCTGTTGTCGCATCGCTCGATCAGAGGTAAGCTTGCTCCCTACGCTGAGCGTACAGAGACATTTTTCCTTCGTACTGCTGGGCTGGCGAAAGCTAGTCCAGCATTTTTCTACTTACCTCAAAGTTTTCTTCTCTCTCCGCAGCTGCTTCGCTCGACAGCGCTAACTGCGTCACAACACTCCCTGCTAACAATTTGCAGGCTTGCCAGTAAAAGCAAGATGACGGAGAGGACGGCTTCCAACAAAAGGAAACTAGGAACAGCCTCGACGCTTCTCGTCTCCGGACATGGCTCCCGAGAAGGGAAAATGGAGGACAAAGACTCAGAAGAAAGCCAGCAGGACGACAAGCCCTCGCTCGCGCCCCTGCCCCAGCGGCTGCGACTACTCCCTCTCGGCGACGGACACCCACGAGGCCTGTCCTGTCTGCCTAGGGATCCTACATGCAAGAAAAGCGCTGGAATCCTCCGACTCCTGCTCCCACTGCTGTCGGATGCCGGCGGTAGTGAGGAAACGCCGCGCGGATACATTGGCTAAATCCATGGCAAAGGCCGCGGCGCTGAAGGCCGCACGCCTCACGAAGCTGCTCGCTCCCAAGCCAGAGCTCGAGAACTTGGACCTGGAATGCAGCGGTCAAGTCGGGGATGAGAACGTGTCGGACTCCTCGGTTCCCGTCGAGGACTCGACGCCCGAAGTGTCTGACCAAGACGCCGAGTACGGTTGCAGAGGGGAAAATGTGGATTCCTCCCAGAACCTGGCGCAAATTGTACCGGAACCGGACGTGTCAGTCCCTGCTCTGTTCGACCTATGCCATAGGGCGGCGGACGCCATGCAGTTCACGTGGCCAGACCCCACGCCTCACCAACAGGTTACGAGGCTGGCGGGAAACTACTTTTATGCAAAGCAGCAGCCGACGACGTAGCAAAAAACGCCCATTTTCCTAGACTTCCTCATGGAGCTCACACGCTCCTGGGCGGAACCCGGAGCTCCCATGACGCTGCCTCTATCCCGACTCATGGATGTCGCTGGAATGAAGGCAGCAGGCCTCGCTAGCGCACCTCTGATAGAGGAGACCCTGGCGGCTCATCTGGCCCCCGCAGCTACGGGGGCGAAGCCAGCGCTGCCCAGCAAGGCCTACCGCGCTTCGGAGAAACAGCTTGAAAAGTGCTACAAGGCTCAGGGCCTCGCGGTTCGCGTGATGAATGCCTCGACCATGATGCAGGCGTCCCTGACAGAAAAGCTGCAGGAACTCCAGGTAACGACAAACAAACAAGCCGCAACGGAGGCCATGGAGGAGGCCCGCCGCGCCTCTGACTTCGTGCTCCGCATGATGGGGACAATAACCATCGCGCAAGGCAGAGCAATGGCGGAAATGGTTGTCGCCCAACGCCATCTTTGGTTGATTTTATCGGACCTCCCGGAAAACCAGAGGTCCCCCTTCTTCCAGCACCCGATCGAGCCAACGGGACTCTTCGGGAGAGCCCTGGAACGTATCCAGGCCAGGCTGGAACAAAGATGCCAACAGGCGGAAGCCCACCGCGAGGGACTGCCGAGGAAAAGCTTTGCACCCCCAAAGGAAGACTAGCGTCGCCTCCCACGGAAGAGACCTACTGGCGAAAGTGAGACTTTCCAGTATCGGCCAAGGACCTAGTCTTCACTGACCCCGTGTGGAAAGCAAATTTGGGCCTGATGAAACAGGACAAATTAATAACTTTACAGGTTTGCCCACCCACGCGGTACGGGAACCTGACCTTTTGAGCCCAGTCCCCACTTGTAAAACACTATAAGGAGCTGGTGACATGTGTGCGCATACTAAACATGACTCGCCTACTGTATGTGTACTCAAAACAAACACTGTTTCATGCATGTACAAAAATAAAAGTACCAAAGCACAGACTGCCCTGGTTCTTGACTCGAGTCCCACTTTCATAAAACACAAACCACGTGGTCAAACTATGAACCTCAGCAAGATACACGAGCTCTGCCTGAGATAGTCAGATAATAATAATAATAATAATAATAATAATGAATTCAATTTATAACGCACTTTTCATTAATGAAAATCTCAAAGTGCTATCTCGCGATATCTTCTGTTGGGCTGACCAGCCTGCTCGAGAAAGCACGAGAAGGGTCAAAAGCCACCCCTCCCGCACTCAAACATGACGAACAGCAATTGGACATGCCCTCCAGGCTCATGGCGCACGCGTAGGCCTAGAGGGCGTGTCTACCAAACGAATGGGTCATGACAACTATATGTCATGGGCTCAAGCTGCAGTTCACCAGGAGACCGCCCCCTTTCACAGGGGTACTGCAATCAAACATTAACCCTGCGCGCGCACACGTGCTGAGGGAGGAGGTATTGACGATGTTGCAGAAGGGAGTAATAAGTTTGGTCCCGAAACGCAAACTACGCTCCGGCCACTACAGCAAGTACTTCCTGGTGCCCAAAAAGGATCATTCCCTGAGACCAATCCTGGATCTCAGGACTCTGAACAAGAGAATAAAAACCTTTAAGTTCAAGATGCTTACACTGCGACAGGTTCTCCAGTCTGTGAGACCAGGAGACTACGCATGTACATTGGATTTGAAAGATGCCTATGTCCATGTAGGCGTGTGGAGCAAACACAGAAAATTCCTCCATTTTGCTTTCGAGAGAAAGGCTTATGAATTCAAAGCCTTACCCTTGTGTGACCTTTACTTCTCTTTGAAGGAAGCAGATACACCATTGGGAACGGATGCTTTGGCACATGACTGACCAGCAGGGATGCTGTACTATGCTTTTCCACCTGTCCCTCTGATCGAGGTGACACTGGAACGTGTACGTCAGGGAGCCCTCTCCCTGATCCTGACAGCTCCCAGGTTGCCGCAGAAACCGTGGTTCCCAGAGTTGATCTGTTACGAAGGCCTCTTCTTCCAAACTATTCCTCCATTCATAACTTAGCTTAAAGTTAAACTAAAATAGAAAAGAAAATATAGTTTGGTCTAAATGTCTGTTGTCCTTTAAGACGACGACGTAGGATTTGGTATTCCCTATAAATTTTGAAGTCTATGGCGAGACTCATCAAAATGAATAGATGATCTAGAATAGAATCGATCGAATCGGTTCAAATTAGAAATTGTGAGACCAGTGTGGTTTATGGTACCTAAAGTAGCTTTAAACTACATGGACTCTTCATTGACTGAGGTTTAACAAATGAAAACTGCATGTTGGCATAGTTAAATCCATTGAAGTCTTTAACTTATCATTAATAAAAACCTCTTTTGGCTGGGAGTATTCAGAAAACAATACCAAACTTCAATAACAACAAAAGTAGCAATTAAGCAACTAGAAAACAACGTTTCACTGCTTCAACTCACTCCTGTCATCAGATTCCAACGTGTATCACAATAAAAAGAGGTCTTAGCTTTATAACCGATTTCAATTAAATCCCATGGATTTAAACGGTTGTTAAGGTTAGTTTTTTGTTGTGGGTTTTTAGGCTTAGCGTTTCTAAGTTCTAGTTGGAACGGTTTCTTTTAGCAACTAATATAGTTTAAACTGTTTAGTTTATTTACTATTGTGTGCTTGGACGACCTTAATTTCCCATGAAGTCTGTGAGTTTGCAAGATCTTTGTCGTTTGTGGGGTTATTGAAATCTTTGTCTTTGTCTTGGGCATGACCTAACATCACCCCCCTGAGGTCATGGGGGACCACGAACACAGGTGAGGACGTCCGTCCATGGGCACAAGTTAGGATGCCAATGTTTAGTTTAAGCTGTTTTCGCAGCTGAGAGTAGACAGTACACAGGAACCTTTTAGGTTTCGGCCAACGTTTCTTCTTACGTTTACCTCTTTCTGTGTAATTCAGGTGTGTCACAACTGTCGGCGCAGTCGCAGGTGTGTCTGATTGTTCAGACTGCGACGGGTCACTGTTGTTGGTGTGCGAGTGTTTCCCCCCTTTGTCTGATGAGGGGTTCTTCGAGCCTGTAGAAACTATGTCATGTCTGATTAGTTCTAGAATCAAATGCTCTTGAACCAAGGTTTAATCAAAAGCTTGGCTGATTGCCGATTTATCTGTCCCAAAGGACAGTACAGCGTCTTCGGTGTGGGATCCTTGGATCTCTACACCTTCTTCTACCTGAGGTAGGTAGTGTTCAGTGAGTGCTGAATGTTTCAGCTCGCAGAGGAGGTTCTCTTGTTGGGCCAAGGTTGGATCCAACTGTTGTGTCTCTTCTGCCTCACCTGTATTTGAAGGTTCACTTACCAGGTTCCTGTCCTCGGATGAGGAGTCATCCGTACCTTCTGGGGTACCATCTGTTAGACAGACAGTGTCATGACCTTCAGGATCTTGTTGACTGTCAGCATTTTGTTTGCTGTCAACATCTTTATTGTCAACATCTGTGGCATCTGTGTTAAAGTTATTAATGTTAACTGTGTGCTCTGAGTTTTTGTGAAAGATAGTGCTGTACATCGCTCCAGGTTGGTCAATGTTGATAGTGTCATTATCAATGATAACGCCACTCATTGTATCAGGTTGGTCAAGCACTGTAACATTCAAATCTACTAACAAACTACTTACTTCCTCTGTCTCCTCCGAGCATAGAGGTGTTGGGCCATTATTCTGGGACATTCGTGACTCTTTGCATGTCTCGAACTGTTCTGTTCGAGGCGCGGGAGGTGCAGTTCCGAGGCTCGGGGGTTTCTGTTGGGACCACGCATTGTTACATGAGTATAGGTCCTCATACTTCAATTTCTTTTGAAGTTCACCCACCGGTAGACCTTGGTTTTCACCCACCTGGTTCGATCTGAACCATTTTGGGTCTCTTAAAGAGTGAACACCTACCTTTTGTGGTTCATCGCTTGTCTCAGACTTTTCAATCTGAGGTGCATTAAACCATTTTGAGTCACTGTTCCAGCTGGCACCAACATTTCGTTGTTTGTCAGTTTGAAAATCTTGTTTATTCTTGCTTGCATTATCCAACTCTTCTAACAACCGACGTATGTTCTCCATCTCTTCTGATGTCAGAGGGCCTTTTATACGACAGTGTTTATTCTCGCTTTCTATAGGAGAGAGAACCTCTTCTATTTTTAGCAACTGGGATACTACCTTTTGACCTGGGCACACCTCTATGGGTGTTTTGCTTTGCATGTGAGCCTCAAAAACCTTTATAGCACCCTGTTTTATTTCATCCAAAGATGTTTCTTCTAATTGACACCAGGTGTACAATGGCAACTTGAATCTAATATCAGAGATTAGATTATTTCTGAAAACAGATTTGAAAAGCGTCTGCTCTTCCAGTCCCGGTTCCTTTATGTCGCCTGAATACGCCTTGAAAATCCTGTCATAGAAACGCAATGGATGTTCATCTTTTCTCTGCAAGACTTTTCAGGCAGCTAGGTAGTCACCACACAATGAGAAAGGTTTTCTCTCTCTGCGAGGTGCAGGGGGAGCAGGTCCTCGGCTTTGGGGTTCCTCTTGGGATCCTTTGATGTATGAGTCTTCTAGAGAAACATATTGTATGAGCCTTGGACGCGTACCTTCTTGAACTTCCATCCTTGTTTTGATTTTTTGTGAAAATCAATAAGACAGTTCGTATTTTAATGTGTGCAAATAAATCTTCACTTTTAATGTAGCAACTAACCAGCTGTGTGGTTTAAGTGTTTCACTATGTAATAAGTATTTCTATTCATAGGTACCTACTTTCAGGTTTTACCCTTAAATTAATTGTAAAAGTTAAATGCACTCTTGCAGTGTCAACTTTAAATATAACTTATTTTTTTAACAACAGTTACTAACTAACCCAAGCATGATTTCTGTTCTACTTACTCAAACACTTTTTAAAAGATTTGAAATAAATGCAATATTCACACTAAAATGTTCCCAGGATGCTGCTCCATCATGCCTTAAAAAGATGTATTGCAGTTTGGCTAAACTGTTTTGTTGTATTTTGACAGTTATCAGGAGTGAAAATGGATTACCTGTTTGTTATTTTAAATATTTTTTAGTTAAAATAAATTGGAGTTTTTGTGTGCTCAGCATAACATTACAGATGTTATTCCAAATAAAAATCAAATGATTTTTATTAATTGTTGTTCATTGACATCTTCAAATTTGTTCTGCTATCTTTTCAACAGCAGATGGTGTGCTGAAAGCTTAAAATTTACCACAATGTGACTGTAATTAATCATTCTGGCCGCTATAGAGGCGCTGTTGGCTCTAAGGCCGCGTTGACTACCATTAATTCCGTCAGCTTGAAAACTAAGACGGTGAAAAATCTACTTTTGAGATGAGTACTGTATTAGCCTGGATGTGACAATCGCTTAAACAAATGTTCATTGAAGAGACAAATCGATTTGATTAAAATGTTTAGAACAAGTTCTGTGAACTTTTAGATATTAAAAAAAAACAATCATTTTCCTTTTTTTCTCTATCTGGTTCACGTCACTTCCGGTGACGTGTCGTACGTGATACCTTCACTGACTTTGACGTACCGTTGGTCATTTGTACGAACGGACTATTGAATCGGTCTAAAACACTTGTAGATATCTCAAAACACCGCGTTTAAACAGTTTCTGACGATATTTCATGCATAGAAACGAACCAAGCCAGACAATCTGTCAGAATAGTGCAAACAAAACTGAAATTTGTCGACTAGCAACGCATTTCACGTGATCGCTTTGAACCAATCATAGCACATAAACAGATGTTAGCGTCAGCATATAGCTTATCTCAAACTTAGACTCTTTTTCAACTCATAAAACGTTGAAAATACACCCTAAATTCTAAGAACGTCTCGTTTCACATCAGAACAGTTCTACCAAGCTGCACCCAGTAAAAATAGCAAAATGAATGTCGCCTGCACTGACTTTTTTCCATATGTGCATCAACACGTCAGAGCTAAATGGACCAGCACCAGAACCTCAATCCGACAGCTTCAGACACAAGATGCTATTATTCCTGCTTAAAATGTAACGATACCACTCGACAGCAATTTTCAGATGAACCATGAAGCTCTTATAGGCACAGTTTTGACACGGAGGTCAACAACAAATGAATTGCACTCTTATCTCTGACTGGGTCGGTCAGAACTGGGCTCATTCAGAACCACCAAGAGTGACAATTTTTAACCCAACAGCTTCCAACAAACATTTACAAGTTGAGTAAAGACAATTTCTCAGCTACAAGTGACATTACCAGCAGTTTCCTGTAGCTTGACACACTTTCCCAGCCAAAAAACTATCCTTTTTTCGAGTCTAAAAACTTGGACAAAATTATGTCAACATGTAAAGTACAGAAATATTAAATATTAAATCTGTTTAGAGACTGTACGAGGCCACCATTAATGTAATTAAACACGTACGGGTCACCATATGTAAGATATATTGCTTGTCAGTTTTCTGACTGTGCAATATTCCAAAATGAAAGTTTGGGCAGAATTTATCTGACCCAAATTCTTAGCATTTAATTTTAAACGAGTTCTCTCTTTTTAGGAGTTCAGCAAATAAATTGTGAGTGACAAAATTTAATTGACAGTAAACGTTACTTATGTTGAAACAGCAGAACTGAATCATTTAATAACAAATCAATAAATTACATCACATGAGGATAAAGATTGGGTCTGATTTTTCTTTCATATACAACTACTGTGGACAGATTTTAATTTAAAAACAACAGACAAGTAAAGTCATATTTACCGTATTTGCTGGTGTATAAGTCGCACCGGTGTATAGGTCGCACCATCCAATTATCACCAATAGATTGGAAAAATCCCTAGATAGGTCGCACCGGTGTATAGGTCGCACCTACGTTTAGCTCTGCTGCAAATGTCTGCCACAGGAGCGCACAGCAAGGCTTTTAAGAAGATTAACCCTTAAAAACAATTATTTGTTTGATAAAAATTATAGCAAATATGTGTCTGAGCTGAACTTTTCCTTAATAAATGAACGTAATTGTGAAATGAGCTGGATTTAGAAATTTGTTTCGCCGAAAGTGATAACAAGCCATATATAGGTCGCACTGGTGTATAGGTCGCAGGCCTTGAAAAAATTATAAAAAGGTGCGACCTATGCACTGGAAAATACGGTACTTATACTGCAGGCACATTACTTAGAGTTTCTGGCTTCAGAAAATATAAGAAGATAGTCTAGGAGGAGTAGGAGGGAAGAAATTGAAGTAAAAGTTGTCTACAGAATGTGTAACCAGCATTGCACATCCTCTGCTGACATCAGCTCGACCCGGTCCAGTCCAAGTTTGTAAACAAACAGCACTCTTTACCTTTGAAGTCTTCTTCTGGTAAGAGGGGGTTTCCAGACGATGGACAGAGACGGTTTGTTCGTCCCGCTCTCTCCAACAGCAGGTCGCCGGTTTGCTCACACTGTCTGTGTGTCAGCCTCAAATCAATCAGAGTGATGACGATGGGTTCTGGTTCAGCTTTTCAGCATAAACATTCTTCAGGAGGAATTCTCACTCAAGATGGAGCTTTTTACAGCTGGAAGTGAACTTATAACAGGCGTTTATAAGTCCTTTACTGGTTACGTAGACCTTTGGCTTAATGGTCAGACATACCAGTAGAAAAGGAGAAAGGCTTTCATCTCTACTTTCTCACCAGAATCTGGCCCGGACAGGAAGTGGGGCCTTTTAAGAGAAGGGAGTTGACTCAGCTAATCCCAACTGCTCATAGGTTGTTTCACCCAAGAACGGGAGGGATTCTGCAAGTCAGAGAGCTGAAAATGTGAAGGCCATTTCAGGATAACAGAGAAGATAGTACTCAGGACAGCCAGACTCATAGCCACCAGTTCTAAAGATATTTAGATTAGGCTCTGATTCACGTGGCAACCTTCTTAAAACAACTCTGAAAAGCTCAGCTTGACATAAATTTCAACTTTGCCATAGTTTTTGATTCATCATATGAAGAAAGTGACCATCATTGGTAACAGCATAAAACATGATCAAACAATGACAAGTTATTCTCAGAATTAATTCTGAATTAACACACATTAAAAGGAAGTCACTTCTGAAATAATATGTGTTTTGATTAAAATAAATGTAATAAAAGTATTACTGTCCCTTCGGGAATAACTCCCAAAAAGTTCATTACTGAGAGCGATCAGAGAAGTGTTTCCAAGGCGGTTATATCACTACACAATGTTATCAGAGATACCATGGCAATTGCCTCCTCACAGGGACCTGCTGACTCAGGCACGTGGGCAGCTTCTACACCCACGTCCAGAGTTATGGCGGCTTTCAGCCTGGCCTTTGAAGGGAACTGGCTGAGGGCCTAAGGCTTTGATTGCTTTATCCCAAAACGAACAGCAACAACATACACAAGGGTGTCCCTTGGTGTTTATGTTTGCTTAGGAGATGTTCAATGGAGGGGTTCCCCTCTCCTTTAACGGGTCTCCGACATCAGGATGGGCTCCACTTGTCAGTCGTGCCCCTTGTAAAAAAAAAGGAGATGATGAGTAATCACACTAGTGGAGCACGCTTATGCTGTCTCTAGTTGGTGTTTTCATCTATGTGCCCGGTGGTAACATCAAGCTGATGTTTCTACGTGAGGTATTTTTTTCTTCCCGGACTGTGCTCTCTGCATACCTTGAAGAGAGCAGCTGGGAGATGCCTGCCGTATCGAGGCAGATGTTCTCACATGCATTTTGCCGAGCATTTCAAGGGCGTGAATGAATTACGTTCCCATAGCATTTATGTTGCACCGAGTGACATGACTGATAAGGGAACTGAAAGTTATGCACCATAACTCATGTTCCCTGAAGGAAGGGAACGAGGTGCAACATACCTGGCCCTTTCAATGCTGAAAGCTCGGTGAAGTGCATTTTGGAGATCGATGGATGGGCGTCAGCGGCTTAAGTACCCAGAGGGCGGGGCCTCTGGCGCGACGCTGACGCCCCTGCCGTAAAGGCGTGAATGTATTCCTTCAGGTAATCGTGCGGGGGCGCAATTCCCATAGCAATATGTTGCACCTCGTTCCCTTCCTTCAGGGAACATGAGTTATGGTGCATAACTTTCAGTTTTGCTAAGAGTTTTACTCAACATAGTTTTCTTGCCAACTGTTGCCACAGATGCTGCCGTGCAGGTATACCCACAATGTTTGTGTGCAATGTTCAGGACTCAGGGAAGAAATATTTTGTGGTTAAAATGTTGTTATATCGTTTTATATGAGTGAAATAATGATGTTAATGGCTGTAATTTTGTACGACATCATTCTAGTTAGATATGTATGATGCACAGATAATTTTGATTTATGTTTTAATGTTACATATGATGCTGTAGTCTGCTGCTCATGCTGAGGTTATGAGTTATGATATATGAAGTCTTGATGTGTGTTGGCAGGAAGACCTCTTGAGCAATTAATGCTGCGCGGTTCAGTGTTTATTTTTTGTAACTGAATTACATTTTTTATGTGACAGTGTTATACTAAAACAACATGGATGTGACATAAGTAACACCGTATCTTTTTTCACCTTTCCCTTTTACAGGGTATACAACACATTAAGCGAAACAAAAAAGTCAGATAAGTCAAACTTTATTCAACTCATTCACAATAATTCTCAACATTGTTCAGCTGTACCACATAAAAGCGGTTTGAGGTCAGTAAGCAAAACCAGAATACACAAGGCTCACTGCCGATTGAGAAAATTAAAATAGTTCAAGTGCGCCTAGTCCGACAAATACGGTACTGCTTAAGTAAGAAGGATGGAGATTCTGGGAACTTTATTGTTTCACTTAGTCAGCTTCTACATTTAAATAAGTGAAAACACTACTTTTAGTAAGGACTGACATGATCCGATGACGATCAGTTTATGTCACCGGCTACTGTCCATATTAAGGCACTAAACATAAAATGAAACATCTACTTTCCTTTTAAATTAAAAAATAATCTCACACAGACATATAACAATTTTTTATTTATTTGCATTTTTATTTATTTCGAACAGACAGAAAAGACAATCAAGAAAGAAAAAGAAATAAAATAGGACAACACAACTGAAAAAAAAGTTAATACAAATCATTATGCCCAAGTGACAAACAAATTTTATGTTTTCTGTTTGAAAAGGAGCAGGTAGAAGATACAAAATCTTATAATGTCCTGCCCCTTTCATACTCATCAATTTATAACCAATTAAGTGTCAAAATACCAAAACGAGACAACTTGTTTCCACTTTACATCAACACCACCTGCTGGAGGTGCCTCGCTCAAGGTACAAACAATGGGGAGACCGGTCATTTTCTGTTGCCGGCCCAAAAGCCTGGAACAGCCTCCCCCTTGAGCTGCGTGCCACCTCTGATCTGACTCTGTTCAAAACCAGACTGAAGACCCACTTGTTCAAAAAAGCTTTCAGTGTGTAACTTTTATTATTTTTGGTATTTTAATATGTAGCATTTTTATTTCCATTGCCTTCTTTTATTGCTGCTGTTTCTTATTCTATTTTCATTGATTTATTGTTCCAGTTTATTCATCTTTTTATCCTGTTAAGCACCTTGGTCAATGCAAGGCATTCATTCAACCTTTATTTAGTCAGGTAAATCTTTTGAACCTCATGGGCTCATTTACGAAAGCGACCTGCTAAAACTAAAGAACAATGAACAGCAGTGGTAGAATTTCCTTAAACAATAAACAATAAACAAACAAACAATAAACAATAGAAAACAAAAGAGAGAAAAAAACAAAGTTTTTTTTTTTTTTTTTTTTTTTTTAACAAAGTATCAAAAAACTAGCAAAACATTATAAGGTAGACGTATAAAATCAAAGACAGGAACAAATCTGCATTGACAAGAAAGTTAATTCTCAATAGTCCAGGTATCAAATCCGCTCATTCTCAATCAGTTCATCTGGACAGTTTCTTTTTAGCAGAAACGTTTCACCCTCACTCCAGAGGGCTTCCTCAGTCAGAGTAGTCCAAAGCACACTGAAGTTAACCCACCAAGTAAGCAACTTATGTGGACCAACCAGTTTGCTGTAGCCAAGATGGTTTCTGGGGGCGTGTCCCTCGTCGACTCCTCCCAGGCAGGCAGACATGTCCAAAGTGGTTCAAGACAAGAAAGTTAATTCTCAATAGTCCAGGTATCAAATCCGCTCATTCTCAATCAGTTCATCTGGACAGTTTCTTTTTAGCAGAAACGTTTCACCCTCACTCCAGAGGGCTTCCTCAGTCAGAGTAGTCCAAAGCACACTGAAGTTACATCTGCATTGGTTTTTGCCAGGATTCCAACAGATTCTGAAAACCATTTAGAGAAGTCAAGGTCGAGAGCTTCAGATCTTTTTGTAAGATATTCCATGAAGCAGGAGCGGAGTAGGAGAAGGCCCTTTTTCCAAGTTCAGTCCTCACTGACGGAACACTGCAGGTAATCATGTCCTGAGAGCGCACACTGTAGCTGCACTCACGCAAAGACATGTAGGAGGAGATGTATGAGGGCAGCAGACCAAGAAGTGATTTAAAGATGAAAATGTACCAGTGGAAGAGTCTGCGTGAGGTTAATGATGTCCAGTTAACCAGTGAATACAGGGTGCAGTGGTGGGTATGATAATCACAACCAGTTATGAATCTTAGTGCACCATGATAGACAACATCCAACATCCGCATTGTAGGAAGGTGCTATACAAATAAAGTTTATTATTATTATTTACATGATATTTAAATATATACAATTATGGTATTTAAACACTATATCATCAATAGCATTTATAGACTTTAAAACACTCATCTTATAGAACATTTGCAATAAGATCCTTTTTTAATCGTTTTTTAAGCTGGTTTATATTTGTACTTTTTTTTAGTTCATCATTCAATCCATTCCATACATTTACTCCACATACGGACAAACAAAAACTCTTCCTGGTTGTTCTAATCCATCCATCCATCCATCCATCCATCCATCCATTTTCTTCAGCTAATCCGGGGTCGGGTCGCGGGGGTAGCAGCCTAAGTAGGGAGGCCCAGACTTCCACTTGGAGCAGCTCCTCTGGGGGAATCCCAAGGTGTTCCCAGGCCAGCCGAGAAACATAGTCCCTCCAGCGCGTCCTGGGTCTTCCTCTGGGTCTCCTCCCGGTGGGACATGCCCGGAACACCTCACCAGGGAGGCGTCCAGGAGGCATCCTAACCAGATGCCCGAGCCACCTCAACTGGCTCCTCTCGATGTGGAGAAGCAGAGCTCTAGAGTCAGAGTCAGAGAGAATTTATTGTCATTTGCACCGCATGTAGTACATGTGTTGAAAACGAGATTATGTACACAGGGTCCCAGTTACATCCAACAACAAATGCAAGAGAAATACAATAATAACATCTAGGATTAACTAAGAGAGACATCACATCAGCTAGTAATACACTAAGCCCTAATGTAGTAGAAAAACATCATTATAAACAGCAGCACGAACATGAGCAGATGGTCACAGATGAACGCAGCAACAAGAAACAGATCAGTACAGTATCAGTATGATGTGACCTTTTGCAGTGTTTATTCTTATTATTTATTTATTCATGAGTCTGACAGCCTCAGGGTAGAAGCTGTTTCTCAGTCTAGTGGTTCTACATTTGATGCTCCTCAACCTCCGTCCCGAGGGGAGTGGTGCAAAGAGTGAGTGTGCTGGGTGAGTGAGGTCTTTCATGATGCAGGTGGCTCTTTTTCTGCATCTGGAGGTGTAAATGTCTGTGATGGTGGGGAGACTGACTCCCACAGACTTCTGTGCAGCCTTCACCACTCTCTGCAGAGCTTTTCTCTCTGCAACTGTGCAGCCTCCATGCCACACGTTGATGCTGGAGCACAGGACGCTCTCCACTGCACACCTGTAGAACGAGGTGAGGACTGGGCTTCTCAGACCGGCTCGTCTCAGCCGTCTGAGGAAGTAGAGTCTCTGATGACCTTTCTTGATCAGGCTGGTGGTGTTATTGCTCCAGCTGAGGTTATCATTCAAGTGTACACCCAGGTATTTGTAGCTGGAGACCACCTCCACCGCAGATCCACCTATATACAGTGGGGTGTGGGTGTGTTTGTTCCTTCTGAAGTCCACAATCATCTCCTTCGTCTTCTTCACATTCATGTGAAGGTTGTTCTCTTTGCACCAGCTCTCCAGATGTTCCACCTCCTGTCTGTAGCTGGATTCATCATTATCTGTGATGCATCCCACCACAGCTGTATCATCTGCAAACTTAACAATATGACAGCCTGGATGTGTGGCTATACAATCATATGTGAGCAGAGTGAACAGAAGAGGGCTCAGCACACATCCCTGAGGAGAGCCAGTGCTGAGGGTGATGGTGGAGGAGGAGAAGTTGTGGATCTTCACGGACTGTGGTCTGTCTGTTAAGAAGTCTAAGACCCAGTTACAAATAGAGGGGCTTAGTCCAAGTGTGGATAGTTTGTCTATCAGAGTTTGGGGGATCATGGTGTTGAAGGCAGATGTGAAGTCCACAAAGAGCAGACGCACGTATGAGTCCTTCTGATCCAGGTGGGTGAGAGCAGTGTGGACCACGGAGGAGATAGCGTCCTCTGTTGATCGGTTCTCACGATATGCATATTTCCGGATGACTGAGCTTCTCACCCTATCTCTAAGGGAGAGTCCAGACACCATGTGGAGAAAACTCATTTCAGCCGCTTGTATCCGAGATCTCGTTCTTTCGGTCACAACCCAAAGCTCATGACCATAGATGAGGGTGGGAACGTAGATCGATCGGTAAATTGAGAGCTTTGCCTTTTGACTCAGCTCTCTCTTCACCACGACAGACCGGTACAGCGCCCGCTTCACTGCGGATGCTGCACCTATCCGCCTATCGATCTCACGCTCCAGTTTTCCCTCATTCGTGAACAAGACCCCGAGATACTTAAACTCCTCCACTTGGGGCAGGACCTCCTCCCCGACCCGGAGAGGGCACGCTACCCTTTTCCGGCTCAAGACCATGGCCTCGGATTTGGAGGAACTGATCCTCATCCCGGCCGCATCACACTCGGCTGCAAACCGCTCCAGCGAAAGCTGTAGATCACGATCTGATGAAGCCAATAGGACCACATCATCTGCAAAAAACAGAGATGTGATTCTAAGGGCACCAAAATGGATCCCCTCAACACCTTGGCTGGGCCTAAAAATTCTGTCCATAAAAGTTATGAACAGAATCGGTGACAAAGGGCAACCTTGGCGGAGTCTAAAGCTAGATTTATACTCGAAGCGTTGCGTAGCGTGCGTGGGTGCGCGCGCCAAAAGAGACGTATTTTCACCATCCCCGCCCCTGCGCGTAGGCCCTGCGCGTCGTCTTGGCGCGTGTCGTGCACCTCTGATTTTTTGAAACTCCGCAAGCCTATTGCGCACGCGGTGGGCGCTACAGAATTGATTCGGGTGGGGACCTTCACGCCAGAGCCTGCAGCTGTCTGCACCGCTGTGGTCGTGGAGACGGCATCGCGACGCATGGAGGAATGTTTTTATGTGATACAAATGTATTAAATTCACCTTCTTCATCTCTGAGCTGGACTTTTCTTTTGTTGTTTTGCCAAAAGTCACGTGATCGCTTCCTCCTCGCTGACTCCATGCATTAAAACCGCAAGACACAAAAACTGTTGTTCTTATTATTCAGCACGCGAGCGGAGCATTTTTTGTTGTTGTGTGATTTCAAACAGTTCTTCTTCTACGGTAGATTTCTTCTTCTACCCTTTCTTGCAACATATGCACAGGTTTTAGAGGCTACTGCCACCTGCTGGCCCGTAAAAGAACAGCACTTTGCCATGCTCCGCCGTGCATCAACCATAAACACAGTGACGAAACTCTAAACGCAGAAGCCGCACGGCTCAGTGCGCGCGCATTTCGCGCGCAGAGGGCCAGCGGACCAAAGCGCGAGTATAACTCAGCCTTTACTCTCACTGAAAACGAGCCTGATTTACTGCCGGCAATGCGGACCAAGCTCTGACACCGGTCTTACAGGGACCTAACAGCCCATATCAAAGGGCCTGGTACCCCATACTCCCGGAGTATCCCCCACAGAACCCCCCGAGGTGACACGGTCGAATGCCTTCTCCAAGTCCACAAAGCGCATCTAGGTTGGGTAAACTCCTATGTACCCTCCAGGACCCTGCTGAGGGTGTAGAGCTGGTCAAGTGTTCCACGACCAGGATGAAAACCACACTGCTCCTCCTGAATCCGAGGTTTGACTAACCGACGGACCCTCCTCTCCAGAACCCCCGAATAGACCTTACCAGGGAGGCTTAAGAGTGTTCTAAAACAGTACATTGTTTTTTAAAAATGTCCTTCACCTCTTAAATTATAAACCCCCTCTCTGTCACAAAACATTTTCTGTATATTGGGTGGAAGTTGATGATCGGACCTTAAACATGAATTGTACAGTTTTAAATGTTACAAGGTCCCAGAATTTCAGTTTACTTGATTTAAAAAACCAGGAGATGATTTGTGATTAATATTATATAACCTTGAAAACACTTGTTTTAGTGTTTTATCATTATAAGTTGGATGGTTGATGGGTAAAAACGAACAAAGTAAAATATTGTGAAGTCATGCTCAGACTCCGTGTTATGAATGACTTGTGGGAAACTTTAAAAAAAACTTTAGCTCCATATCTGTTAAATTAACTGAGTTAAAGCCATTTTTGTGTTTGCCAACGCTGGTAAGCTGTGGTGGACATCTTAACTTGGATTGACTTCAACTTGTAATCATTTGTAGATGCACATTCAATAATTTTGTTTTGCAAGTTCCAATCAAACCCATCTTATAGTTCACAGGATATTTTGCTAACAGCCAAACGGTGTTGATTCTGACAGTTAATGTTAAAGTTTTAAGCAAAAATGTCATGCAATGAGTAGTGACTGAAGTGTTTGTTTTAAGCCACAATCACACCAATTTATGTGAGGATTTAGCATAATGTTGATAAAACTGATCGAGCTATTGTCATTTTTCCCCCCTAACTTCAGTTGGCTGTGACGGTCATCTTGGATTGAGTTGGGACCAACCATTGATCAGTTAAATAGGTTAGTCCTCCATCCAGTCGTTCATGAAATATTTTGCTAACAGACAAACAGTGCTTGTTAAAAATAGCAAAAGGCAAATTTTAAACAAATGTCTTCTGCAGTCTGTTTGCACTCATAATTTATGTGGCGGACAAGTCTCAGCCACTATCACACCTATGTTTAGGCCAGCATCTGTAAAATTGACAGACATATTCCATCGTTGTAGCTTTAAAGTTCAATTCAACCTGAAGAGACTCACAAAACGAGAGAGAGAATACAATTAAAATGTTTTATTGATTAAGGTTTCTTTGGCGCTCGGGCCCCGGCGGAGGGCATGCATGCCGGACTGCTGAGAGCTTGAATGTCCGGCATAGGGAGATAGATTATGGATATCTACCCCCCCGGGACCCGAACCCGGTGGTGGAGACGGGACCGCAGACGTCCAATCCATCCCACCGGTACGTGAATGCCGGCCAGCCAGCGGCCGACGGCACCGGTCAACCCTGAGACGAACACCAGCGCAGAACCTCCATCCTGAGCAAGCACGAAGCGACAGTGGGAAGGAAAAACTCCCTCGAGAGGAAGAAACCTCCAGCAGAACCAGGCTCAGGACAAGCGGCCATCTGCCATGACCGGCTGGGTCGCAGGGAACAGGAAGCAGGAACGCACACAGCAGCAGGACCAAGACGAAGGCGAGCAGGACAACCCCAGGCGGCGGAGGCGGGACGAAGAACAGGGGAGAACCGAGGAACCAGAAACCCCGGGAGGAGACGGGGAGGTGGAGGGAGGCGACTAGACTGGCAACGGGCAAACAGGAAGAGCTGAGGAAAGGGCGCCTTATATCCAGGTGGACAGTTGAGTGATTCGATGCAGCTGTGAGTCCTGCCATTGTTGAATTTGCGTCTTCGACTTCATTTGGCTGCGGCAGCCATCTTGAAATGGGTTGACTCTGAATTTTAACTCAGATGTAAGCCTCATGATTATCGTCTGTAAGATTTGTTAAAACTCATTCAGTGATTGATGAGAATTGTTGCTAAAAGACACACAAACAGAGATATTGGCAAAACATTTCATGCCTTCAATTTTTGGCAGCGATCAATAAAACCCAGACACGTTGACTTTTTTGCTTTTAAAATTATATTTTAAAGACAAATCAAGACTTAATGCTGCATTATAATAAATCTATTCAGTATAATATCTCACAATCTGCCTTGACACAATTTTGAAGTAAACAACAAAATGAACCCTAACAAATGGTGCGAATCGAAAACATCCAACTTTTTTCCATTCATCTGAAAACCATTAATTTCTGGTTTGTTAAAGACTAATCTGCAGCACAGATAATTAGCGGCTGGTGACGACCGTATTTAAGCTACGGCAAAACCCTTTGACACATGATCTTATTTAAATGGTTCAGCTGTCACTTTGACATAAAATATGTGTTTGATAACATAAAAAGAGTTAAACCACACACTTTGAAGGGTAATCCAGGTTGCCCGCATGAAATAAGATCAGGTTTTTAAGTCCTAATAAGTTCTAAATTGAGTGGAAACAGCAGAGAAGTCAAGCATCCAAACACAGCTTATTTCCCAACTAAGATCAGTTTTTTCTGCTATGGCTCTATGTGCGCTGCACATTCTAGGGGTGAAATTTCCCCAAATTTGTGGTAAAGGTCAGAAAGATACTGTATTTGCTCTGAGACTAAAACATATGGGGATATACAAGTTGTGATTACTTCAACAAATTATCCATGAAAGTCTTAAAAGCTGAATTCAATGCGTTGGTAACTGATCACTGCGCCACTTTACGCCTCATTTTATGCAGGCTGGTGTAGAGACATAAAATCTGCTGAGGTTGGCTAATTGGGGTTTGCAGAGTGCTCTGTCATTACAGCAATCAGAGTTCTGTGGTGATTAAACATGCAGCAGTTTGACTTAAAAGAGGACTCTCACTTCAAATCTGAGTCAGCTGGTGCAAATATTAGGAAAAAGGAACAACTAAGTCCATCCATCAACTTCCACTTGATCTGTAGTCGGGTCGCGGGGGCAGCAGCTTGAGCAGGGAGGCCCAGACCTTTCTTTCCACAACCACCTCTTCCAGCACTTCTGGGAGGACTCCAAGGCATTCCCAGGTCAACTGAGAGACATATTGTAGTCTCCCCAGTGTATCCTGGGTCTTCCCCAAGGTCTCCTCCCATTCGGACATGCCCGAAGAACCTCCCTATAGGGAGATGCCCAGGAAGAATCCTTACCAGATGCCTGAACCACCTCAACAGGCTCCTCTCGACATGGAGGAGCAGCGGTTCTACAAAGTACTCAGAGTCTCTCCCGGATAACTGAACTTCTCACCCTATCTCTGAGAGAGTCCAGCTACCCTGTGGAGGAAACTAATTTCAACTGCCTATATTGGAGATCTTGTTCTTTCGGTCAATACCCAGAGTTTATGACCATAGGTGAGGGTAGGAACGTAGACCAACTGTTAAACAGAGAGTTTCAACTTACAGCTCAGCTCACTCTTCACCACAACAGACTGGTACAGAGTCTGCAATACAGCCGATGCTGCACCAATCCATCTGTAAATCTCACGCTCCACACTTCCCTCACTCATGAACAAAACCCCGAGAAACTTGAACTCCTCCACTTTAGGCAGAACCTCACCCTTGACCTGAAGAGAGCAATCCACCCATTTCTGACTAAGGACCATGGCCTCAGATTTGGAGGTGCTTATTCTCATCCGAGCCGCTTCACACTCGGATGCGAACCGCTCCAGTTAGAGCTGAAGATCACAGCAAGATGACGCCAGCAGGACCACATCATCTGCAAAGAGCCGAGATGGAATCCTGAGACCCCCGTACCGGACTCCCCCCAACCCCCTGACTGCACCAAGAAAATCTGACCATAAAATGTATGAACAGAATCGGTGACAACATGCAGCTCTTGTGGAGTCCAACTCCCACCCTGAAGGGGTCCAACTACTGTGAACCAAACTCACACACCGCTTGAAACAGCCCTTAACAACGGACCCCCAATCCCATACTCACGGAGCACCCCCCACAGTGTACCCTGAGGAACTTGGTCAAATGCCTTCCCTAAGTCCACAAAACACATGTAGACTGGATGGACAAACTCCCATGACCTCTCGAGGACCCTAGTGAGGGTAAAGAGCTAACAAATGAATGATTTTTTTCAATAGTTTTTGTCTTTAAAGAAATTAAATCAAATAATTGCAAAATGATAGCAAAAAATGCCTCCAAAATGCACAAATGAGTCTCCTTTAAGTCTTGATTTTGTATTGCTTTTCACAACTAATCAAAAAAGCTTCATTTTGTTCAGAATTAACTTTATGCATAATTTACAATCTGTAACTTCTATCCTGAAACTAATTGTGCAACAACAAAGATCCATCCCGTTTGTAGATGACTGGTGTAACTTTGAATCGGAGTAAAGATTTGTCTGATGTAACAGTGTTTAAGGCCAGATTGGTACTGTTGGTTCTTGAGATGTTCTTTAAATCAAAGTTCGAGGTTCTTTATTGTCATTCGCATCACATGTGGTACATGAGGTGTAATTAAATTGTGTAATCAAGGTTCCAGTTACACCCAAAAATAGCAAAAGTATAAAGTATAAAAAAGAAAGCGTATACCGGTACAAGAATCTAAGACGTACGTTAAACAATATTAATGTAATATAATATGGTGTATTAAACAGCAGCCTGAACATGAGTCTGTTGTGAGCAGATGGGTGTATACAGCAACTTAAAGGCAAGAAATCAGCATTATGGATAAAGTCGCATATCATCAATTAAAATGGCATTACAGTACAGTGATTATCCTGGTTAGGAATTTACGAGTCAGCTTCAGGGTAGAAGCTGGTGAAGATTCTCAGTCGTCCAGGACATGATAAAATCAAAAAAGGCGTTCAATACAGGATCAACTGGACTTTATTTGTTGCAGAAAACGTTTCGACTTCTGTCCAGAAGTCTTTTTCAATTCTGAATGAATGAAAGCTGTGAGAACGAGAAGTTTTATACAAGCCACGCACCAACATATGAAATTGGAAACTGAAATAACACCACAAAATACCTAACATGCCCATTCTATTTAAATTGACAAAACAAAACAACACATCACACCTGGGGGTTTGTAACACATACATGTAAATTGAAAGATCACACCTTAACAGTAGGAGGTTCCCTTGAGGTCTCTGGTAGAAGACACAAACTGTATGTAAATTGACAAAAAACACCTCCCAAACAACAACAGAGGCTACTCAGAGAAACTTTGTTAGTCTAATTTACAGACAAGACATCCCTGCTCCCATCCAGTGTAAAACGTTTCGGAATCAAATCCAAAACTGAGTTATAAGTCTTAGAAAGTTGAAATCTCAGACCTCCTCCTCTGTTAAGAGAAGGTTTTTCTCTCTTAAAGGGGACCACATATTCAAAATTCACTTTTTAATGTTTTTTTACTCAAATTTGGGTATTTACTTCATAAAGAAACAGTCCTAAGGCCAAAAAAATGCACCCAGTGGTTTATTTACTATAAGTATATTTATTTATCTTTGGTAGAAACACTCCGATTGCACTTCCTGCGGTTTGTGACGTCACAAACCGCAGCCACAACCCACACCAAACCTGAGTCCAGCCCCTCACCTAGCAACCCCTGGTGCGGCTCAACCCACTTCACTATAAAAGACGTCACGGTTGCCGAGCAGTTTAGGAACTGACCTGGCGGTCATTTATTTATTTATTCATTTATTTAGCCCCCGGGGGGGCTATGGGCTCAGCCCTGCTCCAGCCAGCAGCACATCTTGAGTAAAACCAGAATGTTTTATTACCTTGTTTGAATGAACTCTGTCTCGTTGAAACTGTGCACACACACTCTCGCGGTTTGGACTTGTTTCTTATATGATGGAGGACTGCTCTTACACAACTGTCAGTTTGGTCGAGCGGTTAAGACACTTGAGCGGCACGCAGGAGACTAGAGTTCGCGTCCTGTCAACGGCATCGTTTTTTTTTTCCCTTTTTATTTAAAGCCTTTTGTTTCGGAGAAATCGGGGTGAAACTAGATATATACATCGATATAATAATACTTTATAATTGTTATTTTTACGTTTTAGTTCAATTTTTAGTGTAATATCGCTCCCAACGCGCAACCGGCAGAAAACTGTGCACACACACACACTTACTCGCGGGACGAGAGTCTGTACCATGAAGCACCACTGATCGATATATTTTCAGATTAGCAACTTATTTATTTTAAGAATACCTTTCACTTCATCAAAATCTAATCAAAACTTCAGCGTTCTAAATGTAGGTGGTTGTGATTGTTTCTTATACGATGAAAGACTGCTTTTTGCATAACTGCCCGGTTGGTCTAGAGGTAGTGAACTGGACTCGTTATCCGAAGGACACAGGTTCGCTTCTCGGTCGCGGCATCTTTTTTTTTTTTTCCGGAGAGATCGGGCTGCAGTTAGCTGCTGGCTTTTGAGGACAGTGTGGGTCCGGTCCGGTCAGAGGTTAGGTTGCCTCATATGGACAAATTAACTGGAAACACTCTTTGCGTTTGTCTGGATTGGATGTGCAACCGTGGACCAAAGCGCTGCATGCAACTAGCAGGAGCTACGCGGGCTGTTTGTTACCGAATGAGGAGGAAGAGCTCGGATTCGGGAGGGCATGATAAAAAGGAGCAGCTAATGGCGGCGCACACAAACAGCTTTCGGTAAGTTATTTTTTAAGCTAGCACTAACAGTAAGTCAAACAAGTAATAAAAAAAGGCTAATTTTAAAACAACAACAGATTTGAGATACTGGCAGTTACAGAAGGCGGAGACAGAGTTTTGACGGGCGTGCACTTCCGAGCTCATTATCATAAACAGCCTGTTTTGAACGGAAGTGAAATTTGGCAGAATTAGAAAGGGGATATTTTATTATCTAATCATTATTTTGTGTATAAAATTGACTGAAAATGGTCTGGATAGCACACAGATACATCACAAAAAATTATATATCCTACATTTGGTCCCCTTTAACATACAAAGCTTCCTTCACCCCCCTCTCAAACCATCTGTGTTCTCGGTCCAAAATTTGTTTATTCTGGTCCTCAAATGAGTGACCCTTGTCCGTGAGGTGGAGGTGAACAGCTGAGTTTTGTCCAGAGGAGGTAGCTCTCCTATGTTGAGACATTCTTTTGTGGATAGGTTGCTTCGTTTCTCCGATGTAACGGTCTGAGCAGACTTCGCTGCACTGGACTGCATAAACCACACCACTCTGTTTGTGTGTGGGGGTTTGGTCTTTAGGGTGGACCAACCTCTGTCTGAGAGTCCTGCTAGGTTTGAAATGTACTGGGATGTTGTGTTTGTTGAAAATCCTTCTGAAATTCTCTGAGACTCCAGCAACATAAGGAATGACAATGTTTTTCCGTCTGTTAGACTTTTTCTGTTCATTATTGTGTTTAACAGATTTCCTTGCTGACTTGACAAAAGCCCAGTTGGGATATCCACATGTTTGCAGAGATTTTTTGATGTGTTTCTGTTCCTTTTCCTTCCCTTCTGTCTTCGTGGGGATGTGTTCTGCCCGATGCTGTAAAGTTCTGATGACAGAAAGTTTGTGCTCCAGTGGATGGTGAGAGTCAAACAGGAGATATTGGTCTGTGTGGGTTGGTTTTCTGTAAACTTCAATGTTGAGACTGTCATCTCCCTCCATATGCACCAAACAGTCCAAAAAAGGCAGCTTATTGTCGTTAGCATCCTCTCTGGTGAACTTGATGTTGTTATCAACAGAGTTAATGTGTCTGGTGAACGCTTCCACCTCCCTGGCTTGGATTTTGACACAGGTATCATCCACGTATCTGAACCAATGGCTTGGAGAGCCCTAAACTCCTATGAGGGGACAACTCCAAGCCATTGGTTAAGGTGTGATCTTTCAATTTACATGTACGTGTTACAAACCCCCAGGTGTGATGTGTTGTTTTGTTTTGTCAATTTAAATAGAATGGGCATGTTAGGTATTTTGTGGTGTTATTTCAGTTTCCAATTTCATATGTTGGTGCGTGGCTTGTATAAAACTTCTCGTTCTCACAGCTTTCATTCATTCAGAATTGAAAAAGACTTCTGGACAGAAGTCGAAACGTTTTCTGCAACAAATAAAGTCCAGTTGATCCTGTATTGAACGCCTTTTTTGATTTCAGGGTAGAAGGTGTTCCTCAGTTTAGTGGTTCTACACTTAATGCTCCACAACCTCTGGGGGCAAAAAGTGTGTGTGCTTGGTGAGTGGGGTCCTTCATGATGCATGTGGCCCTCTTCCTGCATCTGGATGTGTAGATGTCTGCGATGGTGGGGAGAGTAATGAGTGTGAGTAAAATTAGCAATTTTCTGTATTTTACTGTGATTATAGCAT
>JBBPBX010023419.1:16690-32629 GCA_038048925.1 Garcialebias charrua | reverse complement strand
TGGATAGTATATTAGAAGAGATGTTGACATGAACAAACATGGAGGGAAGAAAAGTCACAATAAGCAGAGGAAAAGAGTGGAAAAATCTAAGCAAAGAGGAGCTCATGGCCTTCATTGGAGTGACCATTCTTGCACGAAGTGAGAAGAACTGGAATGTACCAATGTGTGTGCTCTTTGGAAGTTTTCTACACAACCCAAGGTACCCTGAACCTACCAACTGACATCACTGAAGCAACTGGAAGATGTGGAGTGACAAAAGTTGCAAACAAGTAACAGGAGAGAGGCACAGAGGGCCAACAGAAGAGAAAGAGTTGCCAGATGTGTCCAAGAAACAAAGACTGCAAAGCCACCAATTGGTGCAGGAAATGCAGTACTACAGTGTGCAATGGTCACAGCAAAAAGCAAAAATTTTGTGACAACTGCGCACAGTGAATAGAGAAAAAGATGTTTGTGTGGGCAGTGGGCACATGTGAGTGTACAGTGTTCTGGTCGTTTGTTGATTCTCTTTTTTGTCCTTCAGAGAGATGGACATTCTAGCAATAATTTTTGAAGATTTTTGATGTTATTTCATGTGAAAAAATGTTATAAAAAGTTATGAATAACCATATTAAATGTCAAATCAGTCTTTTGTTGACCCAAATATAATAAATATAACTACCTTTAACCAAAATTAAAGACATCATTTAAATTCATTGCAAAAACACATTGATTCTAATTGGGGTCATTTTTGACCCCACTCATGGAAGAATGTAGGTATTGGTCGTTCATGCATCCTAGGGTTAAAAATATACAGTATATACATTATTTTTTATTTTTTATTGTTTTTTATTTATAAATAGATAAATGTACAGTACTGTACAGTCACCAAGCACTTAGCCTATCCTAACACAGTTTTTAAAGATGAAGGAGTCAGTTGAATTGTCTCCCTCCTCCCTGCAGGCTCCATAGGGAGCTTGCTCCCTTTATGTGAAAGGGAGACAATTCAACTTATTCCTTCATCTTTAAAAACTGTGTTAGGATAGGCTAAGTGCTTGGTGACTGTCCAGTACTGTACATGTATTCATTTATATTTTTTTTTTTTTTTTATGAGATGCATGCTCGTAAGTCCGGGACCTCGTAAGTCAGAGCGCTCGTAAGTCGGGGACTACCTGTACTGTGTTAGTGTTTTTGTTGATCTAAAAAAAGCATTTGATACCATTGACCACACCATTCTCCTTGAAAAACTAAATAAATATGGTATTAGAGGACCAGCATTACAGTGGGTATCTAGCTATTTGAAAGATAGGAAACAGTTTGTGCAAATAAATGATGTTAGATCTGACCTCCGTGATATCACTTGTGGAGTTCCTCAGGGCTCTGTGCTTGGACCAAAGTTATTTATTTTATATGTGAATGACTTGGTAAATGTGTCAGGACTTCTTAAATGTGTTCTTTTTGCCGATGACACCACATTTTTCTGTTCGGGTAAAGACATAAAACAGATTTTGGATATGATGAAAACAGAATTTATAAAAATACAAACTTGGTTTAAATTAAACAAATTATCTTTGAATTTAGATAAAACTAATTACATGATATTCAGTAACAAAAAGAGAATTGTTGACGATCCATTTGAAATTGAAGATGTTGTGATCTGTAAAGTGAGTGAAGTGAAGTTTCTGGGTGTTATCATTGATGACAAACTGACATGGAAACATCATGTAAATTCCATTAAAACAAAAATAGCTAGATCAATTGCAGTACTGTATAAAGTCAGGGATTTTTTAATTGATAAAGCTCTGTATATGTTGTATAACACAATCATTGTTCCACATTTAATCTATTGTATTGAGGTTTGGGGAAAAGCGTGCAAAACAATTACAAAGCCTGTTTTTATTTTACAAAAGAGAGCTGTAAGAGTAATCACCAGAAAACATTTCAGTCACCCATCAAACACCTTGTTTCTTCAGCTAAATTTATTGAAATTCCAGGAATTGGTAGAATATAGTATTTTATCAGTTATGTATAGGGCTCATAATAACACATTACCTTTAAATATCCAAAGAAATTTTATAAAAAGACAAAGTTATTACAATCTCAAAGGGACAGAGATATTCATCAAACCACAATTCAGAACCAGCTTAAAGGGACGGTCTACCTCAATTCAGGGAGTTCGATTGTGGAATGCTCTGGAGAGTGATGTTAAAAATGCAAAATCAATGTATACATTTAAGAAAAAGGTCAAAAAGGACTTGCTCAAAAACTATATATGATGTAACTTAGTGTGTTTGTGTATTACACTTATGTTGACTGATGATGTAGCTTAGTGTGTTTGTGTATTACAGTTAGAAAAATTAAGTAGAGTTATTCATTTTGTGATGTAGTTTGTGTATTACAGTTAGAAAAATTAAGTAGAATTATTCATTTTGTGATGTAGTTTGTGTATTACAGTTAGAAAAATTAAGTTGAATTATTCATTTTCTGATGTAGTTTGTGTATTACAGTTAGAATGATGTAGTTTGTGTATTACAGTTAGAAAAATTAAGTAGAATTATTCATTTTGTGATGTAGTTTGTGTATTACAGCTAGATAAATTAAGTAGAATTATTCATTTTGTGATGTAGTTTGTGTATTACAGTTAGTAAAATTAAGTAGAATTATTCATTTTGTGATGTAGTTTGTGTATTACAGTTAGAAAAATTAAGTAGAATTATTCATTTTGTGATGTAGTTTGAAGGTTATCATTGGTTGAACAAACTGTGAAATAAGGGGCAGATATAATAAGATTTCATCTTCTTTCTGCTCCCTTCATTTTATCCTACTTGTATTCTTGTATCTGATGAAACTGTCTTGTATTGTTCTTTTAAAATGAATGAATAAACATCAAATCAAATCAAATGTCAGTAATGCGTTAGCAAAATATCCCAAGAACAAACTGGACAGATTTTAATGGAAATTTCAGAAAATAATTTCTACACCTGACTGACTTTTGAAAACATTCCTGTTGAAGATTGCCACCACTGCTAATTAATATTGGCCAAGACAAAATTGGCCAATGTTACAATAACTGAGGTAAAATTTGATATGCTATCTGAACCTATCCTTTTCTAATGCAAAAATCATTTTAGTTGAAAGATTTTGGTGAGAAGGTTGGGATCCAAGATATGCAAGTTCTTAGTTGTCATCAGTCTCAGCTACTAAAACACTTAATTGTATGTCAGTATCTTTGCAAAACTGCCCGAGAAACTCAATTTTCAGATGACTGCGGCAGCCATCTTTAGTCAGCTTGTGTGTAAAAGTTAAATCAGTTACACATTCAGTTATTTGGGCACCCCGATGTTTGTTTGTTTGTTTATGTTTTACTCAGATGAGCTGTACTGAAATGTGATTTTGTTGTGATTCTGTGCAATGACAATAAAGCTGATTCTGACATTCAGGCAGCTGTGGCTGAGTGGTTAGACCAGTCATCCTCCAATGGGAGAGTTGGGGTTTGATTCCACACCAACAGTCACAGGCTCAAGTGTCCCTGGGCAAGACAATGAACCCCTCATTGCCTCCGATGTGTGTCCCATCAGTGTATGAATGTGATATAAAGATCTGATTAGTCTCTACAGAGTCAGATTAGCTTTGTATATACCAGTATCTAGTAGTGTGCTGTATGAATGGGTAAATGAGGGCAAATATTCGTTCATTCATTCATTCATTCATTCATTCATTCAACCTTTATTTATACAGGCTAGCCTCGTTGAGTCACGGGGACTCATTTACAAGAGGGACCTGTCTCACTCACACCAAACAACCATCCACTCTCTCACTCACACCTAGGGTCAATTTAGAGTCACCAATCAGCCTAACATGCATGTTTTTTGGTCTGTGGGAGGAAACCGGAGTACCCGGAGGAAACCCACGCATGCACGGGGAGAACATGCAAACTCCACCCAGAAAGGCCCCCGGACCGGGATTTGAACCGGCAACCTTCTCGCTGAGAGGCAGCAGCTCTACCAGTTGTGCCACCGTGCTGCCCATATTGTGTTGTAAAGCCCTTTGAGTCCAGAAAAGCACTATATAAGTGCAATCCATTTATCATTAATTTTTTTCTGCACTGACAGTAATGCATTAACAACACATACATATGTAACTTATCATTTTCAACAGGAATTTTTCCAGATAATATGAAAGTAGCTAAGGTCGTTCCTCTTTTTAAAAATGGTGATAAATGTGTATTCAACAATTATAGACCTATATCCTTGTTACCACAGTTTTCAAAAATTCTTGAAAAACTATTTGTAAACAGACTAGACCAATTTATAGATAAACAAAATATTCTAAGCAACAGTCAGTATGGGTTTAGATCAAAAAACTCTACATCAATGGCTCTCATGGAATTAATGGAACAAATAACTACTGCTGTCGATCAAAAACAACATTGTATCAGTATCTTTGTTGATTTAAAAAAAGCATTCGATACTATTGATCACACCATTCTCCTTGAAAAACTGAACAAATATGGTATTAGAGGACCAGCATTACAGTGGGTATCTAGCTACTTAAAAAATAGGAAACAATTTGTACAAATAAATGATGTAAGATCTGACCTCTGTAATATCACATGTGGAGTTCCCCAAGGCTCTGTACTTGGACCAAAGCTTTTTATTTTATATGTGAATGACTTGGTAAATGTGTCAGGACTCCTTAAATGTGTACTTTTCGCTGATGATACCACTTTTTTCTGTTCAGGTGAAGATATAGAACAAATGTTAGAATTGATAAAGACAGAAT
Source organism: Garcialebias charrua (assembly GCA_038048925.1). Taxonomy (NCBI): domain Eukaryota; kingdom Metazoa; phylum Chordata; class Actinopteri; order Cyprinodontiformes; family Rivulidae; genus Garcialebias; species Garcialebias charrua. The sequence goes on along the minus strand of JBBPBX010023419.1, from coordinate 27,871 downwards.
TTGTCAAGATACAAACTTGGTTTAAAATAAATAAATTATCATTAAATCTAGAAAAAACTAATTACATGATATTCGGTAATAAAAAGAAAACTGTTGATGTTCCACTCAAAATTGAGGATGTTGAGATTTGTAGAGTGAATGAGGTGAAGTTTTTGGGTGTTATCATTGATGACAAACTGACATGGAAACAACACATAAATTCTGTAAGAATAAAAATAGCTAGATCGATAGCAGTACTGTACAAAGTCAGAGACCTATTGAATGATAAAGCTCTGTATTTGTTGTATAACACAATCATTGTTCCACACTTAATCTATTGTATTGATGTTTGGGGGAAAGCGTGTAAAACAATCACAAAGCCTATTTTTGTATTACAGAAAAGAGCTGTAAGAATTATCACTAGAAAGCATTACCGTCATCCATCAAGTACATTATTTTATCAACTAAAATTATTGAAGTTCCATGATTTGGTACACTGTTAAAATAAATAGGGTGGTTAGACTTAAAAACTTGAGTTCAAAAGCTGCCTTAACCCTTAGATGCATAAGTGGGGTCAAAAATGACCCCGAGGGTTGTTATTCTTCAAAATCTCTGAAACTAAAAGTTTTTACTCTTCCATATTCCAGGTATTCCTCATAAAACATGTTTGTGACTTCAAGCCATTTGAATTTTTTTAAATGTTTTTATACATTTTCAGAAATTGCAGTTTTTGTGTCACTACCCCAGTTTTTCATGAGTGGGGTCAAAAATGACCCCAAGCATTTCCTATAGAATCTCAAGGGTTTGCTTTGGGAACCTTTGATTCTTACCAACTGTGACTGTCAAGATACATTTTCTGTCTCATTTACACATCTGATACCTACAGTCTCACCACTAGGAGGTCAGTTTGACACAGCAGCAAACATGTATTGTCTTAATTTACCAACTCCATGACTTTACTGATAGAATATCCTGTTGGTCAACAAAGTAGACACTCTTAGCTAACTACAAAATAATGTTAGTACTTAAGCTAGCTAACATTACACTAGCTTAGTAAGCCAGCTGATATTACTGGATTTGTTGTGTAGAAACTCACTGTATTCATAATTCCTTGTAACAAATGCAAACCTGTTGGATAACCAATTATATATTATTATATATATTATTCATTGTTGTCATAGTCCTTTGTTGAAACCAGGTCTCTTGTTTGTCTATTTTATGTTTTCTCATCTAAACTATCATGGCTATTTGGAGGACAGCGATACCCGAAGACCTTGCTCGAGATATGATCCTGAACGGATGGGATGAAGAACCCATCAGTGGTACTGACTCGGGATCTGGCATCTTGAATGTAGAGGATACAGATTATTGTCCACTTGGACATGTCAGGCTGTCTGGAAACCAACCTGCCTCTGCTGAACAAGATCAGTCAGACACGGAGGAGTCCTCTGAGACCTCCAAAGAGGGAATGGATATTGTGTCCAACAGAATGAGCCACGAGGGCTCTTACTAGGCAGAGTTAGCTCCCACTCAGGCTAAAACACCAAGCCACAATTTACTGAGAAGTTGGTCAGGGCCTGCACCTGGGTTTAGCACCATCTCTCAATAGATGCATGAAAGCTGTTTATCACTGATAGTATATTAGAAGGGCAGCACGGTGGCGCAACTGGTAGAGCTGCTACCTCTCAGCGAGCAGGTCCCTGGTTAAAATCCCGGTCCGGGGGCCTTTCTGGGTGGAGTTTGCATGTTCTATCCGTGCATGCGTGGGTTTCCTCCGGGTATTCCGGTTTCCTCCCACAGACCAAAAACATGCATGTTAGGCTGATTGGTAACTCTGAATTGTCTCTAGGTGTGAGTGAGAGTGAATGGTTGTTTGTCTCTTATGTGGCCCTGTGATGGACTTGCGACCCATCCAGGGTGTATCCCGCCCCTCGCACAGTGATTGCTGGACATGGGCACCGGTGACCCCCATGACCCAAAAATGGAAGAAGCAGGTAAAAAATAATGGATGGATGGATTGTATATTAGAAGAGGTGTTGACATGAACAAACATGGAGGGAAGAAGAGGCACAGAAGGCCAACAGAAGAGAAAGAGGTGCCAGATGTGTCCAAGAAACAAAAATAGCAAAGACACCAATTGGTGCAGGAAATGCAGTACTACAGTTTGCAATGGTCACAGCCAAAAGCAAATAGTTTGTGACAACTGCACACTGAATAGAGAAAATATGTTTGTGTGGGCACATGTGAGTGTACAGTGTTCTGGTTGTATGTTCATTCTCTTTTTTGTCCTTCAGACAGATGGACATTCTAGCAATAATTTTTGAAGATGTTTGATGTTATTTCGTGTGAAAAACTGTTATAAAAAGTTATGAATAACCATATTAAATGTAAAATTAGTCTTTTGTTGACCCAAATATAATAGATATAACTGCCTTTAACCAAAATTAAAGACATCATTTAAATTCATTGCAAAAACCCATTGATTCTAATTGGGGTCATTTTTGACCCCACTCATGGAAGAATGTAGGTATTGGTCGTTCATGCATCCTAGGGTTAAAACTACAAGTTAACGCAACTTCAAATAATGTTTTTCTCCAACTTAGGATGGCAAGCTAGAAAAGTAGCCCAATTTATGATAAGTCATTGTTTAAATATGATACCATAAGTTGAAATGACTAACTATAGAACATTATACATTCTCCAAAAATTGAGTACTCTTGTCAAGTAAAATTACAATCATATTCTATTTGAACTCAAATAATAAAGTTATACCCTTGTCTAATTAACGTTTATTTGTTGTATGAACTTCATACTCTGAGTTTAAACAACTTGCAAATTTACATTATCCATTCATAAAAACTTGTTTTCATTTGTTAAAGTAACAAACATTTATATATACTTTCAACTCTCATTTTAAAGTTAAACTGACATACCAATTCCCTTTTTGAGTTAATTTAACTCAAGATTTTAAGGCAGCTTTTGAACTTAAAATAGCAATTTAAGTAAACAAACATTTCCAAATTTCACTTTCTCCACTAAGAATGCCAAGTTCACAATTTTTCTAAAATAATTACACCAAATACACTTCCAATTCAAATATCAACCATTTATTTTGATCTTTTTCTTTCAAATGCAGATGATACAAGACGTAAAAGAAAACATTTGTCCAAGACAAGCTGAAGTGTTGACATTTATAGGACCGAAACTGACAAAAAAAAAAAATTTACAAATAAACACACATACAGGTAGTCCTAGACTTACGAATATCCGTTCCTGCGCGGCGCGGAACATGCATTCCTATGCGACGCAGTAAACCCGTTTTTCAACGTGAGACAAAACAAGCGTATACATACTGTACCATAAATATGTACATTACTTTATTTCCAAGTGGTTAGCTAACACAGTACCCTAAACAATTATCAAAAAACACGTAAAATACTGTACAGTACGTTTAATAATGAAATAAAATAGTAAAAAAAAATAGTAGTGTACTGTACTATAAAAAAAAGAGAAGAAAATGTCCTTACTTTTATGGAAGGGGCGTTGTAGGGGAGGGAGAAAAGCTTAGTGGGCGGGAGCTGCAGAAGGTGCTGGTGCAGGTGAGTGAGGAGGGGCAGGTGAGTCCAGAAAGGCAGCTGAGGTGGAGGGGCAGGTGATGCAGAAGGTGTTGGTGATACAGGTGCAAGTGAGTGAGGAGGGGCATGTGAGTCCAGAAAGGCAGGTGAGGTGGAGGGGCAGGTGATGCAGAAGGTGCTGGTGATACTGGTGTAGGTGAGTGAGGGGGGCAGGTGAGTCCAGAAAGGCAGCTGAGGTGGAGGGGCAGGTGATGCTGGTGCAGGTGAGTGAGGAGGGGCAGCTGAGATGGAGGGGTAGGTGATGCAGAAGGTGCTAGTGATGCTGGTGAGTGAAGGGGGGCAGGTGAGTCCAGAAAGGCAGCTGAGGTGGAGGGGCAGATGATGCAGACGGTGCTGGTGATGCTGGTGCAGGTGAGTCCAGAAAGGCAGCTGAGGTGGAGGGGCAGGTGATGCAGAAGGTGCTGGTGAGTGAAGAGGGACAGGTGCGTCAGGAGAGGTAGCTGAGTTATATAAAATAAAATAAATTTAAAAAAGAGAAAAAATGTCATTACCTTTATGGAGAGACAGGTGATCCAGAAGGTGCTGGTGATGCTGGTGAGTGAAGAGGGACAGGTGAGTCAGGAGAGGCAGCTGAGTTATAAAACAAAAAGAAAGAAAGAAAAATAGAAAAGAAAATGTATTTACCTTTATGGAGGGACAGGTGATGCAGAAGGTGCTGGTGATACTGGTACTGTGTGAGTGAAGAGGGACAGGTGAGTCAGGAGAGGCAGCTGAGTTATATAAAATTAAATTAAATTAAATAAAAAAAGAGAAAAAATGTCATTACCTTTATGGAGGGACAGGTGATCCAGAAGGTGCTGGTGATGCTGGTGAGTGAAGAGGGACAGGTGAGTCAGGAGAGGCAGCTGAGTTATAAAACAAAAAGAAATTAAAAAAAAGAAAAGAAAATGTATTTACCTTTATGGAAGGACAGGTGATGCAGAAGGTGCTGGTGATGCTGGTACTGTGTGAGTGAAGAGGGACAGGTGAGTCAGGAGAGGCAGGTTATATAAAATTAAATAAAATTTAAAAAAGAGAAAAAATGTCATTACCTTTATGGAGGGACAGGTGATCCAGAAGGTGCTGGTGATGCTGGTGCTAGTGAGTGAAGAGGGACAGGTGAGTCAGGAGAGGTAGCTGAGTTAAAAAACAAAAAGAAATAAAAAAAGAAAAGAAAATGTATTTACCTTTATGGAGGGACAGGTGATGCAGAAGGTGCTGGTGATGCTGGTACTGTGTGAGTGAAGAGGGACAGGAGAGGCAGCTGAGTTATTTAAAAAATAAATAAATAAAAAGAAAAGAAAATGTCTTTACCTTTATGGAGGAGCAGGTGATGCAGAAGGTGCTAGTGAGTGAAGATGGACAGGTGAGTCAGCTGAGTTATTTAAAAAATAGAAAGAAAAAAATGTCTTTACCTTTATGGAGGGGCAAGTAATGCAGAAGCTGCTGGTGATGCTGGTACAGGTGAGTGAGGAGGGGCAGGTGAGTCCAGAAAGGCAGCTGAGGTGGAGCTCCCTGATCTGCTATACTCTTGGGCATGCGCCCAGCCTGAGCAAAGACAAACGCTTGATAAATTACTGTCCAATTCAGAATACAGTTTAATGTGTAATATAATCTTAATTTAATCTTTAATCTAAATAAACAGCATTCTTTACAATAAATAAACTATACTAACAATAATAAAAATCTTAATAAACACAATAACAGCCAGAACCAGATCAATAAGCAGCAACAGACTGTTTACAATCGAAATACCGATAATCAAGTTTTAAGTTTTTGTCCAAAAAGACCAACTTGTCCACATTTTCTGCCAAAAGTACAGATCTAGTTGCAGTGATTATCTCCAGTGGTGGAGAAAATCATCTCAATAACAACAGTAGCAGCAGTGTGGCTGTATTTGTCATTACTCACAACAAGCTCTTCTTGGACCTGCTCCCACCTGTCCCTGGAAAAGTTCAGAGTTCAGTCATCACAGACTTCTTCACTGCAGGTGATCTGGCAAATTTCCCTGAAGAGGAAGAAGTCAGCTGCTATCTCTGTCCCAGACTGGAAATAAAACACAAAGAGGCAGGGGCGGAGTGGGACAACTTTTCAGCCCGGGAGTTTAATGGCCAAGAGTGGCCCATTTTTTCACATTTTAAAAATATTTGGCAAAAATGTAGCCTATAATATTTTTTTTATTGCAATACAATCAACAACTTTTTTTTGGTTATAATTTTTAGTTACATTTTGTTACAATTCAGCAAATCAGGTGGGAAAAAAACTAAATTAGTTGACTTAAAAAACAGAAAATGATAAGTCAATTCTTTGTTGCTCTTTCCATATCAGACTCAAAGATTACTGAAAAACTCAAAACGTAATTTTGTTGGCTTGAACGTTGGCCAGCTGTCATGAGAAGTTTGCACTAAATACAGTGACAAAAAGATAAACCATAAAACTATTTTACATTCAAAATATTAAATTTGAGGCCAGATAAAATGTCAATGAGACCAGATTTGGCCCATGGGCCTCGAGTTTGACATGTGATCTACAGCATCAGTAAGCGCCTAAGAAGTGCACTAGTTTCTGCCACCATATGTGTTACTTTGTCAATGGACATAAGAAGTTCTTTCTCTGTGGACATCAGCATAAATGCCTCCAAATGCTCCTGGTTAAGTGTGCTTCGTAGTCTATTCTTGATGAACTTGAGAGTAGAGAAGCTTTCACGTGCAACCTGAGACAACAAATATTTGTATGCCAGCCCTATATAGGCATCTGTGAAAAGGTTATACTGTGTCAATATAAGGTAAACACAGATAACACAGTTTCTGCAAGAAGAACAAGCCCTGCTTTCAAGTTCAATCTCTGGTTCAACCCTGTTCCATCTCAGTACCATCTTGACAGTGGACTCTTCCAGAGGGGACTTTTTCAGCCTATCCCAAGACTGGACAGCTCTGTGTGTAATAATAATAATAATAATAATTGTCTAATCTTGTCATCTGCGTATGTTTCCCATACACAGACGAAATTCGTCTCTGCATTTAACCCAACCACCTACCAGGCGGTGCAGTGAGCAGCCATAGAAGGCGCTCGGGGAGCTGGAGAAATAGGTGTGCACTCATAGACACCCCAAGATGTGTAGTGGCCGGGACGCGAACCCGCGTCCTTCGGGTCCCAAGTCAAACGCCCTAACCACTACACCATCTTGGCTCCTGTACTCACTGTGGCTCTCTCATCAAATCTAAGCAGATTTTTGCTTGTTGCTTGAAGTGCTGAGCTCTTGAGTCCTTTAAGCCTCATCTCTGAAAAGTTTTTAGGGTCAAGACAAGCAAAATCAGAGACAAGTTTGGCATTGGTTGCAATATGTATGCATATGCATGAGTTTATTTTTATTTGTCTATTAAATGTGTTGCTTTAACATTTTTCTGTCTCCTGTTTTCACTTCACCTCATGCATTTCTGCCTCATTACGTAAATAAGGACTTGTGTGGAAAATTAAAAAAATAATTACATTTAATTACATAACACAAGTCATCTAAGAGTAAAAGTAAAAACAAAAAAATATATAGGCCTACCGGTATTTTAAGCACAGTAAAATGTAAAATTATGAATTAAAATATATAATTTGTTGGAACTAAGCTGGAAAAAAAACATGATGGTCAATTAATTTTTAAAACATGAGATAAAGTTCTAAAAAAGCCAAGTCTGGTCCTCTGGACATTCAAAAAACAAAACAAAGCAAAAAATGTCCAGAGGACCAGACTTAGCTTTTTTAGATTTTTCTACCTGGATTATTGAGCATGCATCAGGGTATGAGATAAAGTTCTCTTTTAATTTAAATTGTCCTTTGACGTTTATTTATTTATTGGTCAATTTATATATTTCTGCTTTTATTTCTAATTAGGCTCAGGCTGTCAGTTTAGGTCCCACTTGACTTTCATGTTTAGTGGCATAGTACAACGTTGTGACATTAGCTTAATTTATTATGCTAGTTTTTAATTTATATTACCTGTTGCTTCTTCTGTCTCTTTGAAAAAATGTCTGTAAGCTTTGCACATTTGGCAGCTTCCTCCGCCTTTCTTTTCTTCAACCTGATTTTTCAGCTCCACCTGGCCTCTTCCTATCCATTTTTTTTAGCAGTTTGGACTCCGCGCTGCTCCATCAGCTGATGTTTTGGAAAATACGTGCTTCGCTGCTGGGTTGGACTCAACCAACGGTGAACTTTCAGGGGTGTTTTTTATCAAATGGTAGCTCCCAAGCTGCCAGCCCAGTGCGGCGCAGTCTCTTAAAGGGATCAGCGCTTTAAGAGGCTGCAGGCTGCAGTCTCTTAAAGCGATCAGCGCTCCCTCCCTTTAAGAGGCTGCAGCCTGCAGCCTAAAGTCAGGGACAAGTCAATTTTGAGCAGATTCATTCAACCGTCATCATTTTCCCCGTGCGCCTATCGGCCCATTCATGACGCGGCCCATCGGGAAAACTCCCGAATCTCCCGATGGCCACTCCGCCCTTGCAAAGAGGTAAAAAGAAAAAAGTTACGGTAATAAGATTATAATTTTTAATTAAAAAGATTAATTAGATATTCTTCTTTCGGCTTTTCCCTCTTCAGGGGTCACCACAGCGAGTCATCCTCCTCCACCTCACTCTGTCCTCTGCATCCTCTGTCCTCACTCCAACTACCTTCATGTCCTCTCTAACTGCATCCATATATCTCCTCTTTGGNGGGGGAATTTAATACATTGGTGTCACATACAAAACAGTCCGGCGCCGGGCAGTTTATTGTGCGACACCGCGTTTGCGTACGCGGTCGTAAAAATTTAGCTTTGCACGTACATGCCCTGCGGGGATACGTTTGCACCTCTGCGTATGTACGTACGCACGCGGGAGTATACTGGGGGCTTGAACCTAACCCCCTGACCATATTATCAGCGATAAGAACATGCTTTTAAACTGGGCGGGACAGTCTGAACGCAACCGGGATGATAACAACTAATAACGGCATTTAACAGCTGATAACATTCGAAGCGGTATTCAACTTCTGAATCTGCAGGGGTTGCCACAGAGAGGGGATGCGTGTAAAAGATTTGGAATTGTTTTATGCCAGATGTCCTTCCTGATGCAACCTGGACTCAAACGTGCAGCCTCAGGATTACAACACTGACCACTGGGCTACCGCAGCCTCCTAAAATGTAAAGATTTTGTGTATTGCCTCCCATTTCCCCCCCTGTTAATGCTAATAAATATAACCTCTTCACAGCAGGACAGTAAATGTGTATTTGAACTGCAGGACTCAAAGTTAAGAAAGTTAATTCTCAATAGTCCAGGTATCAAATCCGCTCATTCTCAATCAGTTCATCTGGACAGTTTCTTTTTAGCAGAAACGTTTCACCCTCACTCCAGAGGGCTTCCTCAGTCAGAGTAGTCCAAAGCACACTGAAGTTAACCCACCAAGTAAGCAACTTATGTGGACCAACCAGTTTGCTGTAGCCAAGATGGTTTCTGGGGGCGTGTCCCTCGTCGACTCCTCCCAGGCAGGCAGACATGTCCAAAGTGGTTCAAGACAAGAAAGTTAATTCTCAATAGTCCAGGTATCAAATCAGGTATCAAAACTCAAAGTTAAACTTCAGCTATGAGACACTGACTGTCCTGTTTCTTTGGAAATGACTGTTTTGATGAGTTTAAACCAGAAACATGACTGAAAACAAACAGTGAGCTGGCTGTGTGTGAAGGCAAGCTGTGTCCCCGGGCTTTGGGTCAGCAGTCAATTAAATTATCACACCAAAATGAAAGACTTATAAAAATCCCTTTACTGAATAATGGCTGTCACACACTCCATATCCTCTAATGTTTTGTAAAAAAAAAATAAAAAAAATGTTGTAGCAATGGGATTAGGGCTTCATCCTCAGCTTGGGCCCCGTCTAAAATGACTATCCTCTTATCTCAAGGCAACAGAGCTACATTATGTTATGTACTGACTTCGACAAGATAGAAGGGATGTCACTGAAATTAATTTAATCTTCCTTAAATTAGCTTCAGACTATGATCTCAACCCAGTCAGAATTTATGTCCTCCAGAATTCAATTTCCTCTACTGGGTGATATGCCTTTATCAGTTGGTAACTATTCGGTGGCCTCCAATAATGAGAGCTGTCACACAGAGACCAGAGGCAGATAGTATTTGATGGCGACAGTCTTGTGACCACCGGAACTGTCACACACATCTACCAGGAATTACACGGAAAGCATTTGAAAGTTCTTAGATTAAATTTTTAGAGCTCCCAGTAAAGGACCAGTGGCTTTTGCACAAGATTTTGATCATATAAACACTAATTTGAAAGCATTTTAATCCAATTACAGATCATTAGATCACAGGAGTGTCTCTCTGAGTTGCTGACTTGAAAGAAAACCCATCTGAAGTTTTAAATGTTTAGACTCTGAAATGATAGAGCCAATTCACAAGCGCTAAACCAATTAACTGATAAACTGGCATCGATAGTAGTGTGCATAAAATAATACATTAAATAAAGCAAATGTTAACTCTGTGTATGAATTTCTTATGGGTTGCAAACTATAAAATCAAACATGCTTTGTAGAAGAATGTTCTTCTGAACTGTTTCAAATGGTGCAGTTTGAAAGAGTTTACTCCAACAGATTTCCAGATACAGTATTTATATGCTACAATGTAGTAAGTGTGCATTTCAACTAAATAAAGCACTCAGCTGAAACTGCCGAAAACAAAGTAGAAGCTTGAATCACAAGATTGATCTGAATTCGGCTGTAGCGTCTGTAGGTAAAACGAAAACCAGACAAGAAAGTAAAAGTTGGAGAAGATGTTTAGGTGAAACACAAGAGGGAATCTGCAGCTCAGTGCAAGAGGAAAGAGAAAAATAACAAGTGTCAAGAATAAATATCGGGGACTAGTTAAGGTGGTGAAGCACCATAAGACAAAGCTGGGCATTCAAACACGAGTCTTTCGTCAAACTTCTGCTTGACTTGTAAATTTACAGTTGAACTTAATTTGTCTTTTTATTTGCATACTTTTCTCAACAAATCTGAGCATAAAAATATATCAGTGCATAAAATGATCTGAGACTTGTCATTCCCAAATAATTCCTTCATTGGCTTTGCCATCACCTGTGTTTTCAATCACTTTGGATAAACATGGTAGTCAGCAGCTATTCACAGATTTTCCTCACAAATGTTTTATGATAGGGACACGTTAACCGTGCATACGTGCATTGTGTCTTTCTGTTTAAAACCAGGCATTCATTGACATGTGTTATTTAACAATCATAATAAAACTAAGAAAAATATGCAGGTATGAGTTTCTGATCCCAGCAGATTGTACAAGTTTGCACCATCAAAGTCTGTCAGTGAATTTACCAAGAGCGCCCGCCCGCCCGCTTGCTTACAACCTTCCTTCCGACCTTCCTTCCTTCCTTCCGACCTTCCTTCCAACCTTCCTTCCTTCCGACCTTCCTTCCAACCTTCCGACCTTCCTTCCGACCTTCCTTCCTTCCAAACTTCCGACTTTCCTTCCGACCTTCCTTCCTTCCAACCTTCCTTCCTTCCGACCTTCCTTCCAACCTTCCGACCTTCCTTCCAACCTTCCTTCCT
>JBBPBX010023419.1:0-10126 GCA_038048925.1 Garcialebias charrua | reverse complement strand
CTCACTTTGTGTCTTTATTTCTCAAAATTTGCTAAAGTGCAATGAAGTACAAATGTCCAATATTATAATAAAAGGGAACACACATGTTAAACTCAAACTTTTCAGCCAGGACAATGAAGACAAAAAAAACAGACTGTCCTAAACTTTGACTATCTTTAACTTGTGCAAACATTCTAATAAAATATATCTCTTCTTATTCTCTTAAAGTATGAAACATGCCACTGGAAGTTTTGAAATCTAAAATGAATAAGTCAACCCCAGAACACTGTAAGTACTGTATACACACTTAGCCTGGCCCTCGCCTTCCTGCACAGCTCCGCTCAATTCTCATTTCCCTTCACTGCACAGTCTGGGACATCTCCCATCCACAACCATTTCTCCGGTAGATTTTTGTTCGGACCAATCAGAGAGCAGAAGGCGGAGTTTTGAACGACGTCGACTGACGTCGTCATTCAAAATGGCTGCCGCCACGAAGGAATTTTCATCAAAACAAGGTAAAAAACTATTATTTCTCTGCTGATAAAAAATATATTTCATAGCTGACGTTATATCAGAAGTGTTCCTGAGCTTAACAGTTCCTAAATCAATTCACGAAATGGTCAAATCTGCTGGATTTAAATAGTTTCGGTTTGATATTTTCCAAACAGCCTCGGGTGCGCTACGAAAATAAATGATAAAAAATCGAATTTTATCTCAAATGTTTCATCTAGGCCAACAGTCAGTAAATTAAAGACATATAATTACACACTGGTGGCAGAAAAAATATCCACCGAGTGGTTTCTGTGCAATTTATCTGATAGCCTGGACCTCGCCAGGCTAAACTAACAAAACTCCACCTTCTGTTCTCTGATTGGTCCGGTCAAAAATCTACCAGAGAAATCGTTTGTCTATGGGAGAGATGCCAGACCCTAGTCCAAAGCGAAGTGAAGGACATGGGTCTGGTTACAACCAGGCTATACACACTATATCTGGTCTTTAAAGTAAGTATGAAATAAATAAACAACAAAAATGTTTACCACAACATTGTTTAGAATAGATGGGGGCCCTACCCTTTGTGCAGTGTTGCAAAAAGTCCAAACAGAACACTATTTTAACATGTCTTCACCTGCACTACTGTAATAAGCTTGGTAACGAGGTGGGTATGCAAATTAAGTTTAACAACCTCGATTCAGTTTAAGGAAAGCACTTCGCTCTAAAATGACTCTTGCTCTATTTCATGAAGTCAAAGGTGAGCGCGCGGCGCATCAGCGCGGTCGGGTAGCAGTGGGCGTGACCAAACAGCTTACTTTCAGACACAGAATATAATTATGGTCAGAAATATTGTGCATTCTAAATTACTGACGGACCACCGACTAACATTTTTGTACTGTCTCATCTCGTCAACGAAAACTCACACACATTTTGTCATGTTTTAGTCATTAAAGAACAATGTTTATTTCGTTACCGTCTCATTGTTGTCATGAAAAAAGGGGGCGTCAATGAAAAATTTTCGTCATCGTTAACGTAAACAACACTGCTCTGAATTATCAAAAATAATAGATTCACCCAAACCATCCACATGTCTACTAGATCCCATCCCAACCAGACCATTTACAGATGTACTTTGTATTTCCCTTAATTAATATCCACATTTTGGATTAGCTTGATTTGTCTCAAATGTCATTTTTATGTATATGAATGTTTCTGTGCAGTGTCCTGAGATGACTTCTGTTGTGACTTGGCACTATATAAATAAACTGAATTGAAGTTGAATTGAATTATCTGTGTCAGGCACACGTTCTTCTCATTCTCTGCAGCTCATAGCTTTAAAGTAAATGCACGTTACTTCTATTTTTTACCCGTTTCTGTCTACATTATTTAACTTCTCACCTTATAGAATACTTTGTAACTAATAGCAATGTGTATTACTATGAATGTATAAAATACATTTAAGATACTGTGAGAAATTAAATATGTGCAATAATGAAAAGCCCCTTTTAATGAAAATGTTAAATCCACACAGAAATGAATGAATGCATCTGTCAAAACATTTGACCTCAGAATGATCAAAATAAAAAGATATTTGGACATTTTCAAAGGGATGCGCTGTATGATAGTTATTAGTAGTTAATGCCTTATCAGCTGTGGCATCAGAGTGGGGAGTATGAAGAAAAGGGCAGAAGTCTTCCTCCTAGCTATGCTGAGGGTTAGCCAAACGAGGGCCCATTTTTAAATTTGTTCAAGCGCATAAAACAACTCTTACTTAAAAAGGTCACACTGGTTTGGGAAAAAAAAGCTATGTTAGCAAATATTAAAGCTTTTCACCTGATATAATTTGTTACGTTTGTCTTTGTTTTCTCAACCGAACAACATCCATGTTGCTGAGATCAAGCAAATGTCAGTGTCCTGATTCTGCTGAATGTCCACCTGGAGTGGATTGAACTTTGGAACTGGCTAGACGTGCTGATCAGACGGACTGATGCATTGACAGCCTCAGAACCAACGACATAAGTCGAGTCCATTCACAGCACACAAACATGCAACACGAATGTTTTTCTGTTAAGAAAATGGAAATAATCCAAATAAATGGTGTTGAGTAAAAGCATAGAAGTCTAATATTATCTAACGTAGCGTTCTTTCAAACCAGTTTGACACTTTTCATAAGGAGTTGTTTCGTATACCAGAAATACTAAAACAAATCACGAGTAAAGCTCCAGCCAAATTCTTCATCTGACTGATGTAACGGTTGATAAGGCACTAACTATTGGTAACCATTTGACAGAACATTACATCAAAAATGACCAAACTACCCATTTAACTAAAAGAAACCCTTAGCTAGTAGCAAATAACATGTTTGTTTTGGGGCTTGAAGTGATGCAACACTCAATCAAATGAAGATTCAAGTTTAAAAGTGCACCTGTGTTTGTGTTGTGCCAGAGGAAAGGACACTTTGTGCCAGCTGCTGTCTTAGATCACAGCAGTTGGCATGTGTTGTCAGGATATTTATGTTTACTACAAATGAATGAGCTCAGATTTTAAATACTTCAGGAGTCAATAACAATCCAGAGTTGACAAAAAATTTAAAAAGCACATCTTTCTCAGGCATTTATGACTTTAAGCCCCTCTTTAACTAAAAATAATTTGTACACCATTAATGTGGTCTAACTTTTAAAACACTCGGGTTTTCTGGGGGAAAATGCCTAAAACATCTGGGAATGGAGATACCAGTAAATCTGTCTGATAAACGAGGGGGCTTCAGAAATATGAGGGAAATAACGAGTGGTGCAACGTCTTGGCATAACTAAAAACATACTTGAAATACAACAGGACATCTCAGATGTTCGGTGCCGAGGCCATAAATCATCGAGGCCCAGAGTATAAGAACTGTTACACCTCCACACATACACGGTGGACTTAGCTTTACGCCCAATGTCATATATATTGTTGGTAAATGGACACTTCTGCAGATTATTTTTAATTTTTTTGGTTCAAAACCTGTAAAAGAAATTACCGGATTTTTCCGGTCTATAAGTCACACCTTTTTGCCTAATTTGCATGCCCTGCGACTTATTGAGCAGTGCGGCATGTTTATGTATTTTTCCCCATATTTTTAGACCAATTTTTGGCTCATATATGACCGTTTTTCATTTTGGCAAAAACGTTGCAGTACCACTTTCGGCCGCTAGGGTACACCGACCGTTCCCATCTCATGTGTCCGACAGCAGCCTCCTCTAGTCGGACTGACTCTGTCGCAGCCCGGCCTCCTGCTCTGGAGCTCTGATACTTCCAGAGAGTCCACCGACCGTTTCCAGCTCATGTGTCCGACGGCAGCCTCCTCTGGTCGGACACACTCTGTCGCAGCCCGGCCTCCTGCTCTGGAGGTATGAACTACTGTTAGCTCAGTGTTTGTTAGCAACGGGTACTATTTATCTAAATAACTCATGAACTACAGGACAGATTTTGATCAAACTTACAGAAAGTAATCACTAGATGGACAGTTACAAACTGTTAGCTTTATGAGACATTTGACCTAAAATTCGATGTTTTAGCCTTATTGATGTGTTAGCTTATAGCTTTGTATTTACCGTAAACGGGTACTATTTATCTAAATAACTCATGAACTACAAGACAGATTTTGATCAAACTTACAGAAAGTAATCTCTAGATGGACATTTACAAACTGTTAGCTTTGTGAGACATTTGAGCTAAAATTTGATTTATTTATCATTTATTTTCGCAGCGGACGCGACGGTTTGTAAGACGTCAAAGCGAAACAATTTAAAGGAGACCACAGATAGGTTTTTAAATTTTTTATAGTATATCTGTGGAAGGATAAGGACAACATCCAGACAATGTTCATTCAATTTAATACACAAAATAATTCTTAGATAATCAATTATACCCTTTTTAATTCTGCCATTTTTAACTTTCGTTTTGAACGACTGGTTTATGATAATGAGATCTCGTGGCCACGCCCTTCAAAGATCTGTTTACATTAACTCCGCCCTCCAAAGGCAGACGAGGATGTCTGAACTCGCGTTACTGCCACCCAGAGCCCTGTATAGCTGAGCTGAACTGGACCGCGACGTATTTATTGTGGGACAGATCAGACGTGTACAAGTTGTCGTGTCATTTTTAATTTTTCCTCTGTAATAAATGTACAACTCCCTGACGTCTCCCTCCCTCCCCCTGTGTGCGCGCGCTAGAGGGAGCGGATGTCACTCGCAACGGACACACACACACACAGCGGGGCTGTCTCCCTCGATCAGCGCGTGCACACACACACTGTTACATGCCCCAGGCATGTAATTTATTTTAGTCAGAACATAAAAATTGTTTAAAAGGTTTTTGAGGTTTTGTTTAAAGATTTTGAGCACAGACATGAGCTGTTTAGAGGATGTAGGAGCCTAATTGATTGCAGCTGGTGCTCATTAACTGTAGGTGGAGGTAGTTGCTCCCTCTCTCTATATTAGGTCCAAGCCACACAGCAAAAGGAGGTCCAAGTGAGCAGTGTTGAAGCAAGCAGGAGAGATCCAAACAGGAGAGATTCAAACTGAGGTCCAAGCTGATCCAGGAGAAGCAGCTGCAGATGAAACAGCAGACCTGATGCAGGTTTTGCAGCAAGCAAAGGAGGTCCAAGTGATAGCGGCAGCAAGCAGAGATCCAGCAGAGGTCCAAGAAGAGGTCTGAGCTGCTCCAGGAGAAGGAGACCTGATGCAGAAACAGCAGAGCTGATGCAGGTTTTGCAGCAAGCAAAGGAGGTCCAAGTGATAGTGGCAGCAAGCAGAGATCCAGCAGAGGTCCAAGAAGAGGTCTGAGCTGCTCCAGGAGAAGGAGACCTGATGCAGAAACAGCAGAGCTGATGAAGAATCATCAGCAGCAGCAATGTGAAGAGGAGCCACGAAGCCATTTGTTTGAAGACATGAGGAGGCCGTTTGATCAGCCGTTTGGAGCCTTTTGAGGAGGCTGTTTGATGTAGTGGTTGAATCCACTTGAGGAGGCCGATTAAGCCGTTTGAAGCCACTTGAGGAGGCCGTTTGATGTTGTGGTTGAATTCACTTGAGGAGGCCATTTGATGAGCCGTTTGAAGAGGAAGCTGAAACCTTCCGTTGTGAAGACCTGCTGCTGTCGTAAGAAGCTGAAGTGTGACCTGCTGCATGTGTGAAGAAGAGGAAGCTGAAACCTTCCGTTGGGACCTGCTGCTGTGTATTTAAGAAGAGGAAGCTGAATCCTTCCATTGTGGAGACCTGCTGTCGTGAGGAGCTGGGTGCTGAAAACCAGGAGCCGTGACTGACCCGCTGGACTTTGAGTTTTTTTATTAATCATCCAGAAGCTGGTTTTGAGAGGTTCATCTTTTTCTTTAATCACCTTTTTTTTTAGGACACAGACTCAGAGAGCCTAAAATAAACTTCATTTTTTAAAACATCCTTTCTGTGTCGTGTTTTTGTATGCTACGTGCCTTCGGGTCGTAACATATAATGGGCCCTCGTCCGGGATTTGAACAAGACAAGAGCTACTTTTTTTTTTCCCCCTCATATTTTGCTGTGAAATATCATGGACGTCTCATCCGAGATTTGAACGAGACATGAGCTATTTTTTCCCTAATTTTGATGAAAATATAATGGACGCCTCGTCCAGGATTTGAACGAGAACGAGATTTGAATGAGACAGGAGCTATTTCTTTCCCCTTAATTTTTGGTGAATTATAATGGGAGCTCGTCACGTGTGCTATTTTTGGAGCTGTTTTTTTTTTTTTGCATTTTTGAGCTGACTTAGTAGTGCGAATTGTGTGTTCGCTGTCAGCTGGCTCTTTGTGAAACGTTCAGGGGCAGCTCTGACGTTTGTTTTGAGTAGTTTATGTAAAAGACGTTTTGTGGTAGTGAGCTGTTTAAAACAGTTTTTTTCTACAACAATGGGGTTGGATAGGACAAACCGTTTGAATGAATTAGATATACGTCTGAGAGAGATGAATATTAAGTTTGAGCAACGAAGATTAGAATGTCAAAATAAGATTTATCAGAAAGAATTAGAGCTAGGTGTTGAACATGTCCCGTTTTATGAGTTGGGACTTTGCTCTAGTTTTTTTTGTTGCTGAGAACCCTGAACTTGAGAATCCTGAACCTGAGAATGACTTGTCTGTAGATTTGGTGTTGGTCACCCCAGAGGTGTCACCACTGGTGGACATGCAGTGCAAAAAAGATGATGACATTGATCTGAGTGACTGTTTGTTTTTCTCTGAATTAGAAGATGTCCCAGTGAGTATTGTAGCAGAGGAGCCAAGCTTGACTGTCCATCCTGCTCCTCTGTGTACCCTTTTATCCTGTTCACGGGAGGTTGTGAGTGTGTTGCAGGATGTCGTGGAGCCTTTAGCTGAATCAGCAGTAGGGAGTGATAGTTTGCTGTCTGTGAGAGATGACCTGATGGAACAGTTTGAATGTGTAGACAGTGATTGTGTTTTTGTTGACTCTCAATGTTTTGTCTGCAGGGTGCCTGATGACAGTGCTGGTGCAGCTACAACGATGTTACTGTCAAGTGATGGAACTGATGACACAGAGGTGGACAATTTCCCTCTGGTTGTTGGAAAAAACCCTGATCTTCAGACTGGCATTAATCTGAATGTTGGTGAGAGTGCTGCTAAACTGAGGCCTTGTGATGTACAACCTGACCGGAGACGCCTTTTTGGGTTTCAGGTATTCTGAAGGCGACTGTTAGTTGTGTGTGATGTGTGTTGTTGTTTTTTTTTTGCTTTATTGTTCGTGTTGAGGGTGTAGGTGTTAAGATTTTTTGGTTTCATTTACATGGGTGATGAGCGTGGTGTAACATGGCTTCATCATCCCATGTAAATTCTTGTGTGGTGGGGTGTTACATGCCCCAGGCATGTAATTTATTTTAGTCAGAACATAAAAATTGTTCCGGCGTCTCAAGGGGGAAAGCGGTACGCGACCAACACCATTTATGGTGGGGATGGCGTGCTGTTGACCTCAACTCGGGATGTTGTGAGTCGGTGGGCGGAATACTTCGAAGACCTCCTCAATCCTACTGGCACGTCTTCCACTGAGGAAGCGGAGCCTGGGGACTTTGGATCGGGCTCTCCAATCTCTGGTGCGGAGGTCGCCGAGGTGGTTAAAAAGCTCCGCGGTGGCAAGGCTCCGGGGGTGGATGAGATTCGTCCTGAGTTCCTTAGGGCTCTGGATGTTGTGGGGTTGTGTTGGCTTACGCGACTCTGCAATATCGCGTGGACATCGGGGGCAGTTCCCTTGGATTGGCAGACTGGGGTGGTGGTTCCCCTATTCAAAAAGGGGGACCGTAGGGTGTGTTCCAACTATAGAGGGATCACACTCTTAAGCCTCCCTGGTAAGGTCTATTCAGGGGTTCTGGAGAGGAGGGTCCGTCGGATAGTCGAACCTCGGATTCAGGAGGAGCAGTGTGGTTTTCGTCCTGGTCGTGGAACACTAGACCAGCTCTACACCCTCAACAGGGTCCTGGAGGGTGCGTGGGAGTTTGCCCAACCAGTTTACATGTGCTTTGTAGACTTGGAAAAGGCATTCGACCGCGTCCCTCGGGGGGTTCTGTGGCGGGTACTCCGGGAGTATGGGGTACCAGGCCCATTGATATGGGCTGTTAGGTCCCTGTACGACCGGTGTCAGAGCTTGGTCCGCATTGCCGGCAGTAAGTCAGGCTCGTTTCCGGTGAGAGTTGGACTCCGCCAAGGTTGCCCTTTGTCACCGATTCTGTTTATAACTTTTATGGACAGAATTTCTAGGCGCAGCCAAGGTGTTGAGAGGATCCGTTTTGGTGGCCTTAGAATCGCTTCTCTGTTTTTTGCAGATGATGTGGTCCTATTGGCTTCATCAGCTCGTGATCTACAGCTTTCACTGGAGCGGTTTGCAGCTGAATGCGATGCGGCCGGGATGAGGATCAGTTCCTCCAAATCCGAGGCCATGGTCTTGAGCCGGAAAAGGGTAGCGTGCCCTCTCCGGGTCGGGGAGGAGGTCCTGCCCCAAGTGGAGGAGTTTAAGTATCTCGGGATCTTGTTCACGAATGAGGGAAAACTGGAGCGTGAGATCGATAGGCGGATAGGTGCAGCGTCCGCAGTGAAGCGGGCGCTGTACCGGTCTGTCGTGGTGAAGAGAGAGCTGAGTCAAAAGGCAAAGCTCTCAATTTACCGATCGATCTACGTTCCCACCCTCATCTATGGTCATGAGCTTTGGGTTATGACCGAAAGAACAAGATCTCGGATACAAGCGGCTGAAATGAGTTTTCTCCGCAGGGTGTCTGGACTCTCCCTTAGAGATAGGGTGAGAAGCTCAGTCATCCGGGAGGGACTCGGAGTAGAGCCGCTGCTTCTCCACATCGAGAGGAGCCAGTTGAGGTGGCTCGGGCATCTGGTTAGGATGCCTCCTGGACGCCTCCCTGGTGAGGTGTTCCGGGCATGTCCCACCGGGAGGAGACCCAGAGGAAGACCCAGGATACGCTGGAGGGACTATGTTTCTCGGCTGGCCTGGGAACGCCTTGGGATTCCCCCAGAGGAGCTGCTCCAAGTGGCTGGGGAGAGGGAAGTCTGGGCCTCCCTACTTAGGCTGCTACCCCCGCGACCCGACCCCGGATAAGCGGAAGAAAATGGATGGATGGATGGATAAAAATTGTTTAAAGGTTTTTGAGGTTTTGTTTAAAGATTTTGAGCACAGACATGAGCTGTTTAGAGGATGTAGGAGCCTAATTGATTGCAGCTGGTGCTCATTAACTGTAGGTGGAG
Source organism: Garcialebias charrua (assembly GCA_038048925.1). Lineage (NCBI taxonomy): Eukaryota > Metazoa > Chordata > Actinopteri > Cyprinodontiformes > Rivulidae > Garcialebias > Garcialebias charrua. The sequence goes on along the minus strand of JBBPBX010023419.1, from coordinate 891 downwards.
GTAGTTGCTCCCTCTCTCTATATTAGGTCCAAGCCACACAGCAAAAGGAGGTCCAAGTGAGCAGTGTTGAAGCAAGCAAAGGAGAGATCCAAACAGGAGAGATCCAAACTGAGGTCCAAGCTGATCCAGGAGAAGCAACTGCAGATGAAACAGTAGACCTGATACAGGTTTTGCAGCAAGCAAAGGAGGTCCAAGTGATAGTGGCAGCAAGCAGAGATCCAGCAGAGGTCCAAGAAGAGGTCTGAGCTGCTCCAGGAGAAGGAGACCTGATGCAGAAACAGCAGAGCTGATGAAGAATCATCATCAGCAGTGTGAAGAGGAGCCATGAAGCCATTTGTTTGAAGACATGAGGAGGCCGTTTGATCAGCCGTTTGGAGCCTTTTGAGGAGGCCGTTTGATGTAGTGGTTGAATCCACTTGAGGAGGCCGATGAAGCCGTTTGAAGCCTGATGAGGAGGCCGTTTGATGTTGTGGTTGAATCCACTTGAGGAGGCCGATTAAGCCGTTTGAAGCCACTTGAGGAGGCCGTTTGATGTTGTGGTTGAATCCACTTGAGGAGGCCGTTTGATGAGCCGTTTGAAGAGGAAGCTGAAACCTTCCGTTGTGAAGACCTGCTGCTGTCGTAAGAAGCTGAAGTGTGACCTGCTGCATGTGTGAAGAAGAGGAAGCTGAAACCTTCCGTTGTGACCTGCTGCTGTGTATTTAAGAAGAGGAAGCTGAATCCTTCCATTGTGACCTGCTGCTGTGTATTTAAGAAGAGGAAGCTGAATCCTTCCATTGTGGAGACCTGCTGTCGTGAGGAGCTGGGTGCTGAAAACCAGGAGCCGTGAGTGACCCGCTGGACTTTGAGTTTTTTTTTATTAATCATCCAGAAGCTGGTTTTGAGAGGTTC
>JBBPBX010023418.1:14750-40547 GCA_038048925.1 Garcialebias charrua | reverse complement strand
AACAACATCTTCAGCAGCTTCAACAAACACCACAGTTACTCCACCAACAACAGCAGGTCTTCCTGCAACATCTATTCCAACAACTATTACAGTTCCTCTAACAACAACAACAACAGCTGTTCAAACAACACCAACAACAGCTATTCCAACCACTACAAAAGCTTCTCCAACAAGAACAGCAGCTTCAACAACAACAACAACAGCAACTCCAACAACAACAGCAAGTATTCCAACCACCACATCTGCTCCAAAAACAACAGCTGCACCAACAACAACAACAACAACAGCTGTTACAACAACATCAGGTATTCCAACAACAACAACAGCTGTTCCCACAACCACCACATCTGCTCCAACAACAATAGCTATTATGACAACAGCTGTTCCAACAACCACCCCATCTGCTTTATCAACAACAGCTATACCAACCACTATCACATCCTCTCCAACAACAACCACAGTTGTTCCAATCACAACAGTTGTTCCATCAACAACCACATTGGCTTCAACAACAACCAGAGCGTCTCAAACAACTTCTTCAGCAGCTTCAACAACCACAACAGTTGCTCCAACAACAACAAAAGCTGTTCCAACAACCACTACTTCCACTCCATCAACAATGACAAGCTCTCAAACCACAACAGTTTATCCGACAATAATAACAGCCATTCCATCAACCACCACAGCTGCACCAACAACAGCGACACCTGTTGCAACAACAACAACCACAGTTTTTCCAATAACAACAAGAGCTATTCCAACTACTACCACAGCTCCTGCAACAACAACAACAGTTGCTCCAACAACAACATCAACTGCTCCAACAACAACAGCAGGTATTCCAACATCTAATCCAATAACCACCACAGCTCATCTAACAACAACAATAGAAGCTGTTCCAACAACACCCACATCTACTCCAAAAACAGCTACACAATTAACACCAATAACAGCTATTACAACAACAGCTGTTCTAACAATCACCACATCTGCTCCAACAACAACAGCAGCTCCAACAATAACAGCAGCTCCAACAAAAACAGCAGGTATTCCAACAACAACAACAACAGCAGCTGTTCCAACAACCAGCACATCTGCTCAAACAATAACAGCTGCACCAACAAAAACACCAACTTTTACAACAAAAGCTGTTCCAACAACCACCACATCTGCTCCAAATACAACAGCTGTACTAACGACTACCTCAGCCACTCCAACAACAACCCCAAGTGTTCCAACTACAACAGTTGTTCCATTAACAAGCACATTGGCTTCAACAACAACCACAGATTCTACAACAACATCTTCAGCAATTTCAGCAACCACCACAGCTGCTCCAACAACAACAACACTTGTTCCAACAACCACTACGGCCAATCCAACAACAACAACGACAAGCTCTCAAACCACAAAAGTTGTTCCAACAGTAACAACATCCCTTCCATTAACCACCACATCTGCACCAATAACAGCGACAGCTGTTGTTACAACAACAACCACTGTTGTTCCAATAACAACAAGAACTATTCCAACCACAACCATAGCTCCTGCAACAATGACAACAGCTGCTCTAACAAAAACATCAGGTATTCTAACAACAACACAAGCTTTTCCAACAACCACCACAGCTCCTCCAGCAACAACCATAGCTGTTCCAACAACAGCAACAGCTATTCCGACCACCACCACAGCCCCTCCAACAACAACAGTTGCTCCAACAACAACAGCAGGTATTCCAACAACAGCTATTCCAACAACCACCATAGCTCCTCTAACAACAACAATAGCTGTTATAACAACACCAACAACAGCTATACCAACTACTAGAACAGCTCTTCCCACAACAACTGCATTTCCAACAACAACAGCAGGTATTCCAACAACAACAATAACAGCTGTTCCAACAACCACTGCATCTGCTCCAACAACAACATCTGCACCACCACCAATAACAGCTATAACAACAGCTGTTCTAACTACCACCTCATCTGCTCCAACAACAACAGTAGCTTCAACAACAGCAGCTCCAACAACAACAACAACACCAACAACAACAACAACATGTATTCCAACAACAGTTGTTCCAACAACCACCACATCTGTTCCAACAACAGCTGCACCAACAACAACTCCAGCTTTTACAACAACAGCTGTTCCAACAACCACCACATCTGCTCCAACAACAACAACTATACCTATAACTACCACAGCCACTCAAACAACAACTACAGGTGTTCCAAATACAACAGTTGTTCCATTAACAAACACATTGGCTTCAACAATAAACACAGCTTCTCTGACAACATCTTCAGCAGCTTCAACAACCACCACAGCTGCTCCAACAAAAACAACAACAACAGCTGTTCCAACAACCCCTATGGCCACTCCAACAACAACAACGACAAACTCTCAAACCACAACAGTTGTTACAACAATAACAACAACCCTTCCATCAACCACCACATTTGTACCAACAACAGTGACATCTGTTGTTACAACAACCACCACAGTTGTTCCAATAACGAAAAGAGCTATTCCAACCACTACCACAGCTCATGCAACAACGACAACAGCTGCTCCAACAACAACAGCAGCTATTCCAACCACCACAGCCCCTCCAACAACAACAACAGTTGTTCCAACAATAACAGACGGCATTCCAACAACAGCTATTCCAACAACCACTACAGCTCCTCTAGCAACAACAACAGCTGTTACAACAACACCGCCAGCTATTCATACCACTAGAACAGCTCTTGCAACAACAACAGCAGTTCCAACAACAACATCAGGTATTCCAACAACAACAACGACAACAGCTGTTCCAACAACAACCACAGCTGCTCCAACAATAACAGCTGCACAAACAACAACACCAGCTGTTAAAACAACTGCTGTTCCAACAACCACCACATCTGCTCCAACAACAACACTTGTACCAACCACTACCACAGCTACTCCAACAACAACCACAGGTGTTCCAACTATAACAGTTGTTCTATTAAAAAACACATTGGCTTCAACAACAATCACAGCTTCTCCAACAACATCTTCAGCAGCTTCAACAACCACCACAGCTGCTCCAACAAGAATAACAGCTGTTCCAACAACCATTACGGCCACTCCAACAATAACGACAAGCTCTCAAACCACAACACGTGTTCCAACAATAACAACAGCCCTTCCATCAACCACCAAATCTGTACCACCAACAGCAACAGTTGTTGTTACAACAACAACCACTGTTGTTCCAATAACAACAAGAGCTATTCTAACAACTACAACAGCTCCTGCAACAATGACAACAGCTGCTCCAACAACAACAGCAGGTATTCCAACAACCACACAAGCTTTTCCAACAACCACCACAGCTCCTCCAGCAACAACAACAGCTGTTCCAAAAACAACAACAGCTATTCTGACCACCACCACAGCCCCATCTACAACAACAACAGCTGCTCAAACAACAAATTCAGATATTCCAAACACAGCTATTCCAACAACCACCACAGTTCCTCTAACAACAACAACAGCTCTTGGAACAACACCAGCAACAGATATTCCAACCACTAGAACAGCTCCTCCAACAACAACAGCAGTTCCAAAAACAACACCAGGTATTCCAACAACAACAGCTGTTCCAACAAACACCACATCTGCTCCAACAACAACAGCTGCACCACCAACAACAACAGCTATTACAACAACAGCTGTTCTAACAACCACCACATCTAGTCCAACAACAACAACAACGACAACAGCAACTCTAACAACAACAGCAGGTATTCCAACAACAACAACAGCTGTTCCCAGAACCTCCCAATCTATTCCAACAACAACAGCTATTACGACAACAGCTGTTCCAAAAACCACCAAATCTGTTCCAACAACAACAGCTGTACCAACCACTACCACAGCCGCTCCAACAACAACTGCAGCTCTAACAACAACAGCAGGTATTACAACAACAACCACAGGTGTTCCAACCACAACAGTTGTTCCATCAACAAGCACATTGGCTTCAAAAATAAGAGCTTCTCCAACAACATATTCAGCAGCTTCAACAACCACCGCAGCTGCTCCAACAACAACAAAAGCTGTTCCAACAACCACTATGGCCACTCCAACCTCAACGACAAGTTCTCAAACCACAACAGTTGTTCCAACAATAATAACAGCTCCTCCATCAACCACTACATCTTCACCAACAACAACGACAGCTGTTGTTACAACAACAACCACAGTTGTTCCAATAACAACAAGAGCTAATCCAACCACAACCATGGCTCCTGCAACAACAACAACAGCTACTCCAACAACAACAGCAGGTATTCCAACAAAACAAGCTTTTCCAACCAACACCACAGCTCCTCTAGCAAAAACAACAGCTCTACCAATAGCAACAGCAGTTCCAACAACAACAGCAGGTATTCTAACAACAACAACAGCTGTTCCAACAACCACCACATCTGCTCCAACAACAACAGCTGTACCACCAACAACAACAGCTACTACAACAACAGCTGTTCTATCAACCACCACATCTGCTCCAACAACAACAGTAGCTTCAACAAAAACAGCAACTCCAAGAACAATAGCAGGTATTCCAACATCATCAACAACAACAACAACAACAACAACAACAACAACTGTTCCAACAACCACCACATCTGCTACAACAACAGTTGCACCACCACCAACAACAGCTATTACAACAACAGCCCTTCCATCAACCACCACATCTGTACCAACAACAGCAACAGTTGTTGTTACAACAACAACCACAGTTGTTCCAATAACAACAAGAGCTATTCCAACCACTACCACAGCTCCTGCAACAACAACAACAGTTGCTCAGACAACAGCAGGTATTCCAACAACACAAGCTTTTCCAACCACCACCACAGTTCCTCCAGCAACACCAACAGCTCTTCCAACAGCAACAGCAGATCCAACAACAATAACAGGTATTCCAACAACAACAGCTGTTCCAACAACCACCACATCTGCTCCAACAACAACAGCTGCACCACGAACAACAACAGCTATTACAACAACAGCTGTTCTATCAACCACCACATCTGCTCCAACAACAACAGCAGCATCAACAACAGCAACTCCAACAACAACAGCAGGTATTCCAACAACAACAACAACAACAACAGCTGTTCCAACAACCACCACATTTGCTCCAACAACTACAATTGCACCACCAACAACAACAGCTATTACAACAACAGCCCTTCCATCAACCACCACATCTGTACCAACAACCGCAACAACTGTTGTTCCAATAACAACAAGAGCTATTCCAACCACTACCACAGCTGCTGCAACAACGACAACAGCTGCTCCAACAACAACATCAGGTATTCCAACAACAGCTATTCCAACAACCACCACAGCTCCTCTGACAACAACAACAGCTGTTGCAACCACTAGAACAGCTCCTCCAACAACAACAGCAGTTCCAACAAGAACAGCGGGTATTCCAACAACAAAAACAGCTGTTCCCACAACCTCCACATCTATTCCAACAACAACAGCTATTACAAAAACAGCTGTTCCAAAAACCACCAAATCTGTTCCACCAACAACAGCTATTCCAACCACGACAACAGCTCCTCCAACAGCAACAGCAGCTCCAACAACAACAGTAGGTATTACAACAACAACAACAACAACAAAAACAACAACAACAGCTGTTCTAACAACTATCTCATCTGCTCCAACAACAACAGCAGCTCCAACAACAGCACCTATTCCGACAACAACAACAACAACAACAACAACAACAACAACAACAACAACAGCTGCTCCAACAACCACCACATATGCGCCAACAAAAACAGCTGCAACACCAACAATAACAGCTATTACAACAACAGCTGTTCCAAGAACCACCACATCTTATTCAACAACAACAGCTGTAAAAACAACTGCCACAGCTGCTCCAACAACAACCACATTTGTTCCAACCACAACAGTTGTTCCATCTACAACCACATTGGCTACAACAAATTCCACAGCTGCTCCAACAACAACAACAGCTGTTCCAACAACCACTACGGCCACTCCAACAACAACAACAACAAGCTCTCAAACCACAACAGTTGATCCAACAATAACAACAGCTCTTCCATCAACCACCACAGCTGCACCAACAACAGCGACAGCTTTTGTAACAACAACAACCACAGTTGTTCCAATAACAACAAGAGTTATTCCAACCACTACCACATCTCCTCCAACAACAACAGCTCCTCCAAGAACAACAACAGCTGTTCCAACAACAACAGCTATTCCAACCACCACCACAGCTACTCCAACAATAACAACAGTTGCTCCAACAACAACACCAGCTATTACAACAACATCTGTTCCAACAACAACAGCTGTTCAAACAATTACTACAGCTCCTACAACAAAAACAACAGCAGTTCCAACAACAACAGCGGCTATCCCAACCACCACTACACCTGCTCCAACAACAGCTGTTCCAACAACCAGTACAGCTGCTTCAACAACAACCACAGGTGCTTCAAGCACAACAGCAGCTCCAGCAACAACAGCATTGTCTTCAACAACCAAAATAGCTTCTCCAACAACTTCTTCATCTGCTTCAACTACCTCCACAGGTGTTCCAACAACAACAAATGCTGTTCCAACAATTACAATAGACACTACAACACCAACCACAAGCACTCAAACCACAACAGTTGTTCCAACAAGAACAACAGCTGTTCCAACCATCACCACAGCTGCTCCACCAACAGCAACTGCTGTTCCAACAACCACCACATTTTTTCCAACAACAGTTATTCCAACCACTACAACAACTCCTCCGACAACAACAGCAGCTGTTCCAACAACCACCACCACATCTGCTCCAACAACAACATCTCCTCCAACAACAACAGCAGGTCAGCCAACAACAACAACAGCTGTTCCAACAACCACATCTGCACCAGCAACAACTGCTCCACCAACATCCACAGGTGTTCCAACAATAACATCAGCTATTCAAACAACCACAAGATCTTCTCCAACAACACCAACAGCAGTTCCAACAACCACAACTGTTCTAACAACTACAAAAACATCAACAGCTTTTACAACAACCACTATAGCCGCTCCAACAACAGAAACAGGCTCTTCAACAACAACAACAACCACTTTCACCCCAACCACCACAGCTGCTCTAACAACACCAACAGCAGTTCCTATTAGAACCACAGCATCTCCAACAACATCCACTGCTGCTACAAAAATATTCTCGGCTGCTCCATCAACAAGCACTGCTGTTCCAACAACACCAACTACATCTGCTTCAACAACAACCAAAGCCACTCCAACAACCACCACCATTTTTGCAACATCTACAACTGCTGGAACAACAACCACTACAGTTGCTCCCATAAAAACAACTCCCATTGTTTCCACCTCTGCTTCTTTGCCAACAACACTTACAACTGCCCCAACAAGTGGTGCCCCAACCTCTATTACAGCTGCTCCAGCTGCAACCACAGCTGTCACAGCTGCATCCACAGCTTCCTCAACAACAACAAAAACAACAGCTGATCCTAGAATACCTGTTCCCGTTGTTTCCACCTATGCTTCTTCACCAACAACACTTACAACTGCCCCAACTTCAAATGCAGCTGCTCCATCTGCAACCACATATGCCACAACTGCAACCATAGCTTCCTCAACAACAAAAACAACAGCCACAACAACAACAACAACAACATCCCCAACAACCACTGCCAATTCAGCAGCTAATCACAAAACAAGCTTTTATTTGGGAGTCTTGGTAATTATAGGTGTGTTTTTTTAATCAAGAACTGATGTTGAAAGGTCTTGTTTTGTAAATATCAAATATCTTATTTTTATTTTATTTATTAGTTTTTAGATGTCTATTTAATTAATCTTGAGTAATACTCCTTGAATTTTTTTAACAGTTTCAAAACAAAGTAACAATACAATAAGAACTAGATTCTTTAAAATTTTGTGCAATATGAACTTTGGTATTATTTTACATATTACAGCTATTTAAAGTGCAAAACATTTTTGTTTTACAATATTTTTCAAATGTTTTACACAAAACCAAAATGAAGAACACTCATATTTCTGTAACAAGAACCCATAGTTGGTTTATGTTCTAGGAAATTATTCAAAACACACGGAGCTTTGTTTTCTTTAATACCTGTGAAAATATTTAAAACAAACCAAATGGTTACTTTTTACTTGTTAATTTTTTTAGCATTATTATAACATAGTAGACGTATTGAGGTTGTTCTGCAATTTTTTTTCAGATGGTCATGTAGAAAGTCATATACATTTTGCAGAACAATAAAAAAAATATTGTAGTGATACAACCTTGACCTCAGAAAAACTTCTCTGATCGCTCTCAGTAATGAACTTTTTGGGAGTTATTCCTGATGGGACAGTAATACTTTTATTACATTTATTTGAATCAAAACACATTATTTCAAAAGAGACTTCTTTTAATGTGTGTTAATTCAGAATTAATTCTGAGAATAACTTGTCATTGTTTGATCATGTTTTATGCTATTTCAAAATGCTGATCACTTCTTCATATGATGAATCAAACGGTGAAAGTGAATTAATATGTCAGACTGAACTCCTCAGTTTTGTTAGAAGTTAGAATACAGTTTTAATCAGTTGTTTTATGAAGCTGGCTCCAGTCTAATCTGTTTCTCCCTCTTCATTCTAAACAACTTATTCTCTGTTCTAAAAAAACAATCCTCTTCTATCCGAGTGACCTTCATGCACTCTAACTCCCTTCCACTGGTTTGTTTGAACCAATCAGAAAAGAACAAGTCATTGATCTCAGATCCTTTCTTAAAAGTTCTAAGCTTTGCTGGAACTTTGAGTTGCTGGGAGTAAGTTGACATGAAATGACTTTCTCTTTAAGCTGGGGAACTTGGACCAAGCGTCAAAGGTCCAGTTCAACAGCCGAGTTAATAGCAAGACTGCTGTAAACTCACCAGTAAAGGATTTATAACATGCCTGTTATAAATTCACTTCAAGCTGTAAAAGCTCCATCTGAATGAATTTTCCTCCAAGGAAAGTTTTATTCTGAAACTCAAACCAGGAACTGCCGTTACTTCGGTTCGAGTCGAGGCAGACGTCTGGAGACGCTGAGAACGGTAAACGAACTGGCCAGTTGGACCAACTGGGGACTGACCGTCTTCATGAGGTAACAAAGTCGTCAAATGCTTTGCCAAGTCGTGCCAACGTGTAGCCGAGATCGGCCGGAGAGCTGCCATGTTTCTGGTTAAAACACATCAAGATAGTACCTCTCCTCATCCTCCATTTCTTTCATCCTCCATTTTCTCTTCCCTGAAACTTTCTTATTTAAGCCAGTAAACTTAAGCTAAATACCTACAGATATAAGTTATTATAAGATCGATAACTTGTGTTCTGTTGTTCCTATGAAATTACGGATGCGTGTTTCATCTGTGCTGAAGTTAATTATAGGAAACCTGATCACTCAATCATGTACATATGCTGTGATGTAATTTATGATTCTGTTAAATAAATGGTCCAGTCCTGCTGTACCAACTTAAGTTAACATTTCATGTCTTTACATCTCACCTCCAAGCCACAGAATTATAGGTATTAATCTAAAAAGAGAGAACTCGTTTAATTGATGATAAGTTTGTGTCAGATAAAATCTACTCAATCTATCATCTGGAATATTGTACAGTCAGCAAAACTGACCAGTGCAAATATCCCTACAATATTTTTAAACATTTCCTGACTGACTTGCTTTTATTTTTTTAGTATTCATGTGAGACTAAAAATGGTAAATGGACTGTATTTATGTAACACATTTCTATCTAATCAAGATAGTCAAAATACTTTGCAACACAATTGTGCTCTTATTTACACATTCATACATCACTCTACTATATCTCTACAAAGCTAAACGAACAAAGCATTCTATAGAGACAACTCAGTGCTTTAGATTACATTCATACACCAACGAGACACACATCAGAGGCAATGAGGGGTTCAGTGTCTTGCCCAGTGACACTTCAGCATGTGACTGCTGGTGGAATCAAAACCCCCAACTCTCCCATTGGAGGACAGCTACTCTAACCACTCAAACACAACTGCCCCTAAAATGTTAACTTTTGTCCCCCCCACTGCACAGTGAAAAGGGGACATTTGAAAATTCTCCATCCATCTACATGTATTTGTGCAGGTTTTGAGCTTGATAACTTGAAAAACAAGTGACTTTCATTCTGGTGTGTGTCTAAACATAAAATAAAAGTTTCTTTCAAAAATCGGGTTGCTATATAAAAAATCCAAGATGGCTGCCACCATATGTATATGTAAATGTGAATGGGACAACTTGAAAAATAAGCAATGTGCAGACTTTCCTCTTAGTGTGTGTCTGCATATTAGAAAAGTCATTATCAACAATTGCATTGCCACATTAAAATCCAAGATGGCCACTGCCTTATGTCAACTGACCACCCCTATCTTTTGAGGAAACCTTTATGTTTTTGTATTGCTTAAAAGTACAGTTTCCTCAAACGATTTTAGTGGCCAAAGATTAATCTATGGTGGCCGGGGCCACAATTGACAATCCCCTGGCTCCATCGTTATGCCTGGTGGTGGATAAAATTGCTCCCTCCACTCGGCAGGAACCGTCACTCGGTGCTGCCTCAAACAATAAAAGAACAAAATTAATAAAAGATGCAAAACAAACAAACAAATAAAAATCCTCTTTTATTCAAAAAGTGTAACTCCAATCTACTTGAATATCTTGCGCCAAACTCATTAAAGTTTTTCATTCTTTGATCAATTTCAGACCAGAAAACCACTCATCTCAAAAATTACTAATTTCCCTTATTCCCTCAGTGATAGGAGACATTGGTGTAATACTTGCTCCTTTCAATAATTTTGCTGTTCTGTTATTTTTCAGTTTTGTTTCTGTCAAATGTTGGATTGCCTCATAAAAATCCAGTAGTCTAAAGAAAAACACTAACCTCAAAAAACTACAATAATTGCAGAGGACGGCAAGAGGCAAATAGTCCTGAAATGATGGCAGAATGTTTATTCAGCTGTGCTCCTTTGAAAAGTCCATGGAATTCCTCAGTAGCAGGTTTTGGAGGGGGGTGAGAGCATCACGTTTACAAAACTTCTCAGGCGTGTTGAGATAAGACGGCCTATCAAGGCCAGTCGGGGAGCCAAATGTCAGATAAACATGATTGTTTTGGGAACAGGCAACACTTTAAAGACATCTACCTTCAGTCTGTGTCGATCCACTCGCTTCCAAAATGTCCAAGTTAAAATGACCACACCAATGGAATGTGCCTTAGAAAACCCCCGAGATCTAATCCATTCAGCCAAAAGTCTGGGTTTTCGAGACATGAACCAAGCCATCATGTAAGGCAGGCAGCCTGACCAGGTACAGAATTGCTGCCGACGTCTTCTTTTTGTGTTGATAGACCAGGAACCAGCCAAATCCAAAAAGCAGGAACCAGTCATCATAAATCCAATCTTATGGGTAAGAAATCAGCAGCATGAATAATCAGCAGCACAGATAAAGTGACAAATCACCACAGTGATTTTTCTGGTTATGGATTTATGAGTTTAACAGCTTCAGGGTATAAGCTGCAGGACCACCTACAGTAACACTCTCTGTATGAGAAGTTCCAGTCTGGATTCAGAGTAGCACAGTACTGAGACTGCATTGCTGAGAGTTACAAATGATGTCCTCTTGGCTGCTGACACTGGTTCTCCCTCCATCCTTGTCCTCCTTGACCTCACTGCAGCTTTCGACACTGTGGACCATAGTATCCTCCTCCACCGTCTTCATGTGAAGGTCGGTCTCTGTGACTGTCCTGGACTGGTTCAAATCTTTCCTCTCCAATAGGCTGGAATGTGTTAGCCTTGACAATGCCACTTCCCAGACAGTCGGTGTCGCCTGGTGTCCCTCAAGGGTCAGTTCTGGGTCCCCTGCGGTTTTCCCTTTACTGTACATGCTCCCTTTATGTCAAATTATTAATCAGTTCAACATTTATTTTCACTGCTATGCCGACGATACACAGCTTTACATCAGGACTTGAGCATCCTCATCATCCCCATTTTCCATCTTCACTTACTGCCCTCTCTACCTGCCTGGAGGAAATAAGGGCATGGATGAATCAGAACTTTCTTCAATTAAACTGCTCCAAGACTGAGGCCATACTGATTGGCACCCCTCACCAGATACAAACATCAACTTTAACAACAATCTCCTTCTCTGGTCAAGACATCCCCCTCTCCACCTCTGTTACAAATCTTGGAATAAAAATGGACTCTCATCTTACATTTGAAAATCACATTAAGCTTCTGTTTAAAACTTGCTTCTTCCATCTTCGAAACATCTCCAGACTTCGCCCATCCCTAACTTTTTCCGATGCTGAGAAGCTCGTCCATGCTTTTGTCTCCTCCAGGCTCGACTACTGCAACTCCCTGTTTATTGGAATCCCTGGCAAAAATCTTCAGAAGCTTCAATATATTCAAAACAGTGCAGCAAGGATTTTATTGAGAGCTCGTAAATTTGAACATATTACACCCATTCTCCATAACCTCCATTGGCTTCCTGTCACCTACAGAATTCAGTACAAAACTGCTCTCATTACACATCAATGCTTACATGGAACTTCACCTGACTATCTAAAGGACATTCTTGCACCATATTCATCCACCCGGTCTCTACGATCACAGAACAGTAATTTCCTTCATATTCCTCGGACCAAATTGAGGACCATGGGAGACCGAGCATTCTGTGTGGCTGCCCCCCGCCTGTGGAACTCCCTCCCTGACGACCTGAGAGCTCCACAGTCACTGGTTGACTTTAAAAGCAGCATAAAGACTTTTCTTTTTAAGCAAGCCTATTCTGCCTCCACATGATTTTATCTTTGATCTTGGTTGATATTATTATTGATTTTACTTGATTTTATCACTTGTTTTATTTATTTATTTATTTATTTATTTTTAAGCAGGCCTATTCTGCCTCCACATGATTCTGTCTTTAATCTTAGTTGATATTATTATTGATTTTACTTGATTTTATCACTTGTTTTATTTGTTGTAGCACTTTGAGATTTTTATTAATGAAAAGTGCAGAATAAATTGAATTCATTATTATTATTATTAAGCTGTTCCTCAGTCTATTGGTTTTACACTTAATGCTCCTAAACCTTCGGCCTGAAGGGGCTGGGGGCAAAAAAAGTGTGCTGGGTGAGTGGGGTCCTTCATGAAGCCGGTAGCTCTCTTCCTACATCTGGAGGTGTAAATGTGGTGGGGAGGCTGACTCCAACAGTCTTCTGTGCAACTTTCACCACTCTCTGCAAAGCTTTTCTCTCTCCAGCTGTGCAGCCTCTATGCCACACGTTGATGCTGCAGCACAGGATGCTCTCCACTGCACACCTGTAGAAGGAGGTGAGGACTGAGCTTCCCAGACCAGCTTGCCTCAGCCTCCTGAGGAAGTAGAGTCTCTGATGAACTTTCTTGATCAGGCTGGTGGTGTTGTTGCCCCAACTAAGGTTGTCAGTGCACACCCAAGTATTTGTAACTGGAAGACCACTTCCACCACAGATCCTCCTATGTTCTGGGGTGGAGGTATTTGTTCTTTCTGAAATCCACAATCATCTCCTTTGTCTTCTTTACATTGATGGGAAGGTTGTTGTTCCTGCTCCAGCTCTCCAGGTGTTCCAGTCCCTGCCTGTATCTGGACTTGTTGTTTGTGATGCATCCCACCACCGCTGTATCCTCTACAAACTTTATATTGTGACAGCCTGGATGGGTAGGTGTACAGTCATATGTGAGCCGAGTTAACATGAGGGTGCTCAACACACAGCCCTGAGGGGAGCCAGTGCTGAGGGTTATGTTGCAGGAGAAGTTGTGGTTTGTCCATCATGGTTTGGGGAATCATGGTTTTGAAGGCAGATGTGAAGTCCACAAAGTGCATACGGACATAGGAGTCCTTCTGCTCCAAGTGGATGACAGCAGCGTGGACCACAGAGGAGATGGCATTTTCTGTTGATCGATTCTTGCAGTATGCATACTGGTGAGGGTTCTCGCTGATGTCAATGGTAGCTTTGATGTAGGCCACAACCAGTCTTTCAAAGCATTTAGCAACTATCTAGGTGAGGGCTACTGGCCAGTAGTAACTGTGTCAGAATACAACTGAAATTTGATATGTGTAGTAATTTTGAGGGCACCATGGTGGTACAGTTGGTAGAGCTGTTTGCCTCTCCGCGAGAAGGTCAATGAATTTAATCCCAGCCAAGGTCCTCACTGGCTGGAGTTTGTATGTTCTCTCCGTGCATGCATGAGTTCCCTCCCACAGACCAAAAACATCCATGTTAGGCTGATTCTTCTTCTTCTTTTGGCTTTTCCCTCTTCAGGGGTCGCCACAGCAAGTCATCCTCCTCCACCTCACTCTGTCCTCTGTATCCTCTGTCCTCACTCCAACTACCTTCATGTCCTCTCTAACTGCATCCATATATAATAATAATAATAATAATAATAATAATAATAATAATAATAATAATAATAATAATGAATTCAATTTATAACGCGCTTTTCATTAGTGAAAATCTCAAAGCGCTACACACATTGAATGCTACACACATTCATACACCGGTAGCGGCAGACTACCATGCAAGGTGCTTTCCAGTCCTACCGGGAGCAACTCGGGGTTAAGTGTCTTGCCCAAGGACACAACGACACATGGTGTGGGGAACCGGGATTCGAACCGCCAACCTTCCGATCGGGGGACGACTGCCATTACCACTACGCCACGGCCGCCCCTCTATATCTCCTCTTTGGCCTTCCTCTTTGTCTTTTTCCTGGCAGCTGCATTTCTAACATCCTTCTACCAATATACCCACTGTCCCTCTTCTGGACATGTCCAAACCTTCTCAGTCTGGCCTCCCTAACTTTATCTCCCAGTTGTTCAACCTGTGATGTACCTCTGATGATCTCATTCCTAATCTTATTCATCCTTGTCACTCTTAAGGAGAACCTCAAAATTTTCATTGCTGCCACTTCCAGTTCTTTCTCCTGTCTTTTTGTCAATGCCACTGTCTCCAGACCATACAACATATCTGGTCTCACCACTGTCTTGTACACTTTTCCATTGACCTTTGCTGACACCTTTTTGTCACAAATCACTCCTGAAACTTTTCTCCATCCACTCCATCCTGCCTGGACTCTCTTTTTCACCTCTTTACCACATTCCCCATTTTCCTGGACAGTGGACCCCAAGTACTTGAAGTCCTGCACCTTTGTGACCTCTGCTCCTTGTCACTGGCCTCCCTCTCATTCACACACATGTACTCTATCTTACTATGGCTGACTTTCATTCCTCTTCTTTCAAGTGAATACCTCCACCTCTCCAAGGTATCTTTCACATGTTCCCTGTTCTCAACACAGATCACAATGTCATCTGCAAACATCACAGTCCATGGGGATTCCTGCCTGACCTCATTTGTTAGTTGGTCCTTCACCAGAGCAAACAAGAAGGGGCTCAGAGCCAATCCTTGATTCAATCTCACCTCCACCTTGAATCTATCTGTCACTCCTACAGCACATCTCACCACTGTCCTGCTGTCCTCATACATGTCCTGTACCAGTCTAACATACTTTTCTGCCACATATTTCCTCATGCAATACCACACCGCCTCCCTCGGCACCCTGTCATATGCTTTTTCTAAACCCACAAACACACAATGGAGTTCTTTCTGGCCCTTTCTGTACTTCTCCATCAGCATTTTCAAAAGCAAAGATGGCATCTGTGGTGCTCTTCCTAGGCTTGAAACCATACTGTTGCTCACAGATAGTCACCTTTTGTCTAAGTCTTGCATCTACAATTCTCTCCCAGATCTTCATTATGTGGCTCATCAACTTAATTTCTCTGTAGTTGCTACAACTCTGTACTTCACCCTTGTTCTTAAAAATGGGCACCAGCACACTTCTTCTCCATTCCTCAGGCATTTTCTCACCATCAAATAAGTCATTGAATATTTGAGTAAAAAACCTTACTGCCATCTCTCCAAGGCATTTCCAAACCTCCACTGGTATGTCATCAGGTCCTACTGCCTTCCCCATCTTCATTATTTTCAGAGCTTTCCGGAATTCACCCACATAAATCTTTCACACTTCCTGGTCCACAGTTTATATGACCTCTACTCTTCTTTTTCTTTCATTCTCTTTATTCATTAGCTCCTCAAAGTACTTCTTCCATCTTCCTGTCACTCTCTCCTCACTTGTTAGAACATTTCCATTCCTATGTTTAATAAGCCTAATCTGCTGCACATCCTTTCCAGCCTGATCCCTCTGTCTTGCCAATCAGTACAAGTTGACTATAGCCATTTCCATTCTCTTGGCAAAATCCACCACCATCTGTCCTTCCAGGTTTCTTTCCTTGACTCCAAACCTACCCATCACTTCCTCGTCCCCTCTGTTTCCTTCACCAACATGTCCATTCAGGTCTGCTCCGATCACCACTCTTTCCTCCCTGGGAATACTCTCTATCACTTCATCCAAATCTTTCCAAAATTTATCTTTCTCCTCCCCATCACATCCAACCTGTGGAGCATAACCACTGACGATGTTTAGCATCAGACCTTCTACTTCTACCTTCAGGCACATCACCCTATCTGACACTCTCTTCACCTCTACTACATTCTTTGCCAACTCCTCCTTCAGGACCACCCCTACTCCATTTCTCTTTCTATCCACACCATGGTAAAACAGTTTGAACCCTGCTCCAATACTGTGAGCCTTGCTGCCCTTCCACTTGGTCTCTTGGACACATAAAACATCTACCTTTCTTCTCTGCATCATGTCAGCCAGCTCTCTACCTTTGCCTGTCATTGTCCCCACATTTAGAGTTGCAACCCTCAGTCCTACATTCTTCACTTTCCTCCTCTCCCTCTGTCTCCTGACACGTTTCCCTCCTCGGGGTCTTCGACTAACAGTAGCACAATTTCCGCCGGCACCCTGTTTGTCAACAGCACCGGTGGCGGTCGTTGTTAACCCGGGCCTCGACCGATCCGGTATGGTTTCGCTTTGATGAACTCGCATTATGGTTTTGGCAAAAGCGTTTTACATCAGATGCCATTCCTGACACAACCCTCACCATTTATCCGGGCTTGGGACCGGCACAAGAGATGCACTGGCTTATGCTCCCTAGTGTCTGGTTTGCATGTTAGGCTGATTGGTAACTCTAAATTGTCCCTAGTTATGAGTGAGAGAGTGAATGTTTGTTTATGTCATTTGTCTCTATATGTCCCTGTGATGGACTTGCGACCTGTCCAGGGTGTCCCCACCTCTCACACAGTGATGGTAGGACACTTGGCACCAGGAACCCCCACAACCTGAAAAGGAAGAAGTCCATCCATCCATCCATTTTCGTCCGCTTATCCGGGGTCGGGTCGCGGGGGTAGCAGCCTAAGTAGGGAGGCCCAGACTTCCCTCTCCCCAGCCACTTGGAGCAGCTCCTCTGGGGGAATCCCAAGGCGTTCCCAGGCCAGCCGAGAAACATAGTCCCTCCAGCGTGTCCTGGGTCTTCCTCTGGGTCTCCTCCCGGTGGGACATGCCCGGAACACCTCACCAGGGAGGCGTCCAGGAGGCATCCTAACCAGATGCCCGAGCCACCTCAACTGGCTCCTCTCGATGTGGAGAAGCAGCGGCTCTACTCCGAGTCCCTCCCGGATGACTGAGCTTCTCACCCTATCTCTAAGGGAGAGTCCAGACACCCTGCGGAGAAAACTCATTTCAGCCGCTTGTATCCGAGATCTCGTTCTTTCGGTCACAACCCAAAGCTCATGACCATAGATGAGGGTGGGAACGTAGATCGATCGGTAAATTGAGAGCTTTGCCTTTTGACTCAGCTCTCTCTTCACCACGACAGACCGGTACAGCGCCCGCTTCACTGCGGATGCTGCACCTATCCGCCTATCAATCTCACGCTCCAGTTTTCCCTCATTCGTGAACAAGACCCCGAGATACTTAAACTCCTCCACTTGGGGCAGGACCTCCTCCCCGACCCGGAGAGGGCATGCTACCCTTTTCCGGCTCAAGACCATGGCCTCGGATTTGGAGGAACTGATCCTCATCCCGGCCGCATCACACTCGGCTGCAAACCGCTCCAGCGAAAGCTGTAGATCACGATCTGATGAAGCCAATAGGACCACATCATCTGCAAAAAACAGAGAAGCGATTCTAAGGCCACCAAAACGGATCCTCTCAACACCTTGGCTGCGCCTAGAAATTCTGTCCATAAAAGTTATGAACAGAATCGGTGACAAAGGGCAACCTTGGCGGAGTCCAACTCTCACTGGAAACGAGCCTGACTTACTGCCGGCAATGCGGACCAAGCTCTGACACCGGTCATACAGGGACCTAACAGCCCATATCAATGGGCCTGGTACCCCATACTCCCGGAGTACCCCCCACAGAACCCCCCGAGGGACGCGGTCGAATGCCTTTTCCAAGTCCACAAAGCACATGTAAACTGGTTGGGCAAACTCCCACGCCCTCCAGGACCCTGCTGAGGGTGTAGAGCTGGTCCAGTGTTCCACGACCAGGACGAAAACCACACTGCTCCTCCTGAATCCGAGGTTCGACTATCCGACGGACCCTCCTCTCCAGAACCCCTGAATAGACCTTACCAGGGAGGCTTAAGAGTGTGATCCCCCTATAGTTGGAACACACCCTACGGTCCCCCTTTTTGAATAGGGGAACCACCACCCCAGTCTGCCAATCCAAGGGAACTGCCCCCGATGTCCACGCGATATTGCAGAGTCGCGTAAGCCAACACAACCCCACAACATCCAGAGCCCTAAGGAACTCAGGGCGAATCTCATCCACCCCCGGAGCCCTGCCACCGCGGAGCTTTTTAACCACCTCGGTGACCTCAGCACCAGAGATTGGAGAGCCCGACCCAAAGTCCCCAGGCTCCACTTCCTCAGTGGAAGACGTGCCAGTAGGATTGAGGAGGTCTTCGAAGTATTCCGCCCACCGGCTCACAACATCCTGAGTTGAGGTCAACAGCACGCCATCCCCACCATAAATGGTGTTGGTCGCGTTCCGCTTCCCCCCCTGAGACGCCGGATGGTGGACCAGAATCGCCTGGAAGGAAGAAGTAGATAAAGATAATGAATGTGTAGTGGACATGACCTTGTCCACTTTTAAGACACCTGTGTACTTTTGAACTGTCCAGTGATGACCTTTACTGACCACTCAGTAAAGCAAGACATTTACTACATAATCATTCATTTAGCTATAATCTGATAAATATAGTCACCAAAAGAGACTATTTCTATCTTTGATTTTATTCTAATGTGATCAAAAGAATAACTTTTGTCATTTTCATGATGTGTGCTTTTTAAGCTGTGTTATTCTGTGAGAGTTAAACTGTGTCCACTGCTGTGTTAAAGGGAAATATCGGGTCACAGAGACCCGACTGTTCTGTTTAGAAATAAGAAGACAGTTTAATCAGTTGTTTTTCATTGAACAAGGCTCCAGCTTTCTCTGTCTGTTCCTAAACAAATCTCCCTCTGCTGCTGCTTGTTAACCTTGGGTTTGATAAGACAAATGAACTCCTCGACTGGTCCTTCCTTAAGTACTAGTCTAAGCTGTGCTGAAACGCTTCAGTGAGTTGCTGGGAACTTCCAAAGAGATGTGAACTTTCCCAAGAGCTGGACACGTGTGGTCAAGAGCTAACGACCGGCGTCTTCAGCTAAGGACTGATAACAGGCTGTTATGAGTCTACTTCGAACAAGCCGAGCTCAAAAACTTTGTTTATTCCCTCCTGGAATAAGTTTATCTTGAAGTCAGAGGCCTGAAGCTGACATATTCTCTGATGACCAACGCGGAAGCCAGGAGACGTTGAAACGTAAACTAAAACCAGTTTTGGACGTGCTGAGACTAAAGGACTCTGTGCATCTGAAGGCTGGTGTCTTCCCTCTTACCGGGCTGTCGTCAAAAGGTAAAGGAGCTGTTTACAAAACGTACCTGGATTTTAGCAGAAGTCTGATGGGAAGTGTCACTCTGGTCTCATGCTCAGGATAATGTTCTTCTTAATTCTTTCCTCCTATTTCTTTTCCCTCTCAACCTAAGCTGGAAACTATATTTTTAAGCTAAAAGAGCCCACAGACTAAATATGTTAACATCCAATATTTAAGTCTGTTGTGTTAAATTTAAGTGTGCTGACGTATTTGAATTCAAGGTTTTTTCCACCTTTTTTGATTATGCCTGTTGCTAGACTTTCTAACTCTGTGTCCAGAGTCGGGGTGTCCATTGCTGCTACCTCCTCACCATACTTCACGAGTGTTTTCATTAGCAGTTTTAAGGCATTATCAACACAATCTGTGTCCTCTGACTCAGACTCTGAATCCTCCTGCGCTGGGATTTTCTCCTCAACCGGCGCTGGAGTTTGCTCACCATCAGCATCCTCCAAGGATGAGGATGGAACAACTTCATCTGATTGTTTATCCATATTTGTTTTGAGTCTGTAAAAATCAACAAGCTGGTACATGCAGGTGTTATTCGAAAAAGAAATTCGTTATCAAATTAACCTCACTGTTGTAAACGTACACAGAAAAACGTTAAAAATGCTATTTTTAACCAAAAGTGTACAGTGTATGCCAATGCTGTTTAAAATTTTGAATGTGGAAATGCTCTGCTCTCCATCAACTTTTCTTTTTTATTTAATCTGAAAATTAAATAAAAGATGCTTTTTTGAGTGTTATTTTAAATCTCTTCAGTATTTAAAATGAGCATCAATTGTTCGTCTGTACCTCTGTTTTCAAAAATTCTTTATTTAAAATAAACAGGAGTTTTTGTTTGTGTACAGAACAATTTTAAAGCTGGTAATTTTCACCATAAAAAATGCTGACTTTATGATGTGTTGAGAGAAAACTCATCTATTAACGTCCAGCAGGGGGCAGCGTCGCGTATGTTATCACGAAGCGACTGAGTTTAAATCAGTACATGGAAAGAAAACAACCTATTAGGGTTAGTTTTCAGTAAGAACGTGATAATTGCTCGAACCGCTTTCTTGTCAGAGACAAGTTTATGTTGCTAGACAGTGTTGATGGCTTCAGATGAGTGTTTAAGTGTGTGTTCGTGTGTGAACGAGTGTGAGCCAGCGAGTGTGACCTGTCACTCAAAGTGCGGCACCTGGAAGTGACGACAAAAATGGGCGGGCCAACGCAGCGTGCGTAGCGCGTCACCAGCTTCAGTGCTTGCGAGGCGGAGCTCGCTACAACATACGTGGCGTCAACAAATCAATCACAGCGTCAGTAGTTCATTCTACAAGCATACATGGCGAATGTAGATCCTTACCTTCGACCAATGTCGTGCCGGAAATGACGACAAAGTGGGCTGGTCGCAACGGCGTGCGACGTGATTGACAGCTCACAACAGCGAATCAGCGTTCGCCACAAGAGTGATTGACAGCACACAACAGCGAATCAGCGTTCGCTACAAGAGTGATTCACAGCACTCGTATCATCCAATCACAGCTCATAAACGGACATGAGACACGTCTTCTTAACGTTAGCTTAGCACAACAGAATACAACTTCATAGACTCTTAAAAACAACTCAAACGCTACAATTTAACTTCCCAAAATGCTGAAACATGCGGCGCACATCTAGACAGGCCAACTTAGTCACGCTCAGTAACCCAGCACTGCAGCTGTTGAACAACACGGACTCTCGCGGAGTCACTCCAGGTCGGTTCCGGTCCACGTTAGAGGAGCAGAAAACTCGGGTCAGAACCCATTAACCGACACGTTCTAACAGTATATGCTGCTTCGACCTTCTTTAAAATGTAAAAATACCACAACAGCAATCTTGTAGATGTTAAATTAGCTTCCAGGGCAGGCAGTTTGACTCGGCGGTCAAACAAAGCTTTGTACAGGAGTCCGCGTGAACTGGACCGAACCAGAACTTCCACAGACTACGGCTGACAAAACTTCACCTGAATGCTTCCAACAGCGTCTAACAGAGTTGAAACAATAATAATCTCACAGCTTCAAATGATAAAAACATGCAGAATCTGCCTGCTTTGAACACTTCCAGCCAAAATCATTATCCTCAGAGTTTAAAACTTGGATCCTTTTATGCAAACATGACGTTACAGTTCATGACTGAGACCACAGATTTATCAATAAACTTTTAGAAGCCGATACGAGGCCACCAGATGTAAAGGGGTTAATGAGGGGGTCAGTTTAATACTGACCTCCTTTTTACCTTAATTTACTTATTCAGATTGAATAGTAAATTCACGGATTCTCTTCTTTTTCAGTTTATTCAATATTTCTGTGATCTTTATGATGGATAAATAAACAGAGCCATTAAGTGACAATGGACACGTTAACTTAGTTTGATATGTCAAAGAGACACTATCATTTATTTAAAATAAATCAACTAAATTAACACCATTACACTTGATTGACATGATTTCACTTTCTTTCAATTCAAATACGTCAGCACACTTAAATTTAACACAACAGACTTAAATATTGGATGTTAACATATTTAGTCTGTGGGCTCTTTTAGCTTAAAAATATAGTTTCCAGCTTAGGTTGAGAGGGAAAAGAAATAGGAGGAAAGAATTAAGAAGAACATTATCCTGAGCATGAGACCAGAGTGACACTTCCCATCAGACTTCTGCTAAAATCCAGGTACGTTTTGTAAACAGCTCCTTTACCTTTTGACGACAGCCCGGTAAGAGGGAAGACACCAGCCTTCAGATGCACAGAGTCCTTTAGTCTCAGCACGTCCAAAACTGGTTTTAGTTTACGTTTCAACGTCTCCTGGCTTCCGCGTTGGTCATCAGAGAATATGTCAGCTTCAGGCCTCTGACTTCAAGATAAACTTATTCCAGGAGGGAATAAACAAAGTTTTTGAGCTCGGCTTGTTCGAAGTAGACTCATAACAGCCTGTTATCAGTCCTTAGCTGAAGACGCCGGTCGTTAGCTCTTGACCACACGTGTCCAGCTCTTGGGAAAGTTCACATCTCTTTTGAAGTTCCCAGCAACTCACTGAAGCGTTTCAGCACAGCTTAGACTAGTACTTAAGGAAGGACCAGTCGAGGAGTTCATTTGTCTTATCAAACCCAAGGTTAACAAGCAGCAGCAGAGGGAGATTTGTTTAGGAACAGACAGAGAAAGCTGGAGCCTTGTTCAATGAAAAACAACTGATTAAACTGTCTTCTTATTTCTAAACAGAACAGTCGGGTCTCTGTGACCCGATATTTCCCTTTAACACAGCAGTGGACACAGTTTAACTCTCACAGAATAACACAGCTTAAAAAGCACACATCATGAAAATGACAAAAGTTATTCTTTTGATCACATTAGAATAAAATCAAAGATAGAAATAGTCTCTTTTGGTGACTATATTTATCAGATTATAGCTAAATGAATGATTATGTAGTAAATGTCTTGCTTTACTGAGTGGTCAGTAAAGGTCATCACTGGACAGTTCAAAAGTACACAGGTGTCTTAAAAGTGGACAAGGTCATGTCCACTACAAATGGATAGATGGATAGTGAGGGTGAAGAAGGGGGACACCTATTTCCTCCATGTTTCTACATTTATTGGCTCTTGTTAAAGTTAGGGGCACCATTCACTGACCATTACTAGGTTAATATAATTTATTCACACTTTTATTATCAGAACATAACTACCAAAGAGGAATTAATTTAATTATAGGGATCTCTGTACCATAATTAATGACAGGTTTTTTTTCAAACGTGGAGCTGAATTTATCTTTAAAATTGTAGTAAATATCAACCAAGTGAAGACAGATACAGAAAAACTCGAAGGTAAAATAAATTATTTTGATTTATTAACAAAAATAAACAAATAAATAAAAGGCGACATGGTAGAAAAACATTACAAAAATCCAGGGTGGAAAATGCACAGAGGAACTGAACACAAATGGATGAAAGAAGCACAATTTGTGGAAAAGGAGAAAACACATCGACGCTGAACTTAAAGTTACTCTAACGAGTCACCGTGACAAACACCTGGTGAAAAACAATGAGGAACAGGTGAGAGTGGCAGGAGCTGAAGCTCACTACATGTGGGAAAACACACTAACTGAAAAGATGACAAAAGAAAAAAGAACTAAAACACAAGGATCTCAAAAACCATACGAAAACACTAATAAAACACTAGCCTGGCCCTCGCCTTCCTGCACAGCTCCGCTCAATTCTCATTTCCCTTCACTGCTCAGTCTGGGACTTCTCCCATAGACAACGATTTCTCCGGCTGATTTTTGACCGGACCAATCAGAGAACAGAAGGGGCGGAGTTTTTGGCCCCTAACCCACGCCCCCACCTGTCCCAGCGCGCAGCCAGCGAGCAGCCGCATGTTCTCATTCAAAGCGATGCAAAGCGATGCAGGACTGTTTTATATGTGACACAAATGTATTAATTTCCCCATCTTAATCCCTTATCTGGAGTTTTCTTTTGTTTTTTTGCCAAAAGTCAAATGATCGCTGCCTCCTCCCTCCTCCTCCTCTTCCTCCTCTCTCTCCGCTGAGTGCAAAGAATAAGGAAATGACTGAGGTTGTCCCTGCATATCTTCTGGTGTGCTGGACCAGCGCTACATGGTTTTATTTTATTTTATTAGAACGTTTTATTAACATATAAACACAGAATATGCAGGCAGCGAGAGAAAATGCAGCAGGAGGCGGAGCTGAAGTCAAGTTCGGCAGAGCACAGAGGGGGAGGGAGCAGAATACTTTCCCTGTTCAAAATTTTTCTAAGATCCAATGGTTTTGTTCCTCAGGCAGAGGCCACGCCTCCAGCAAGAATCGTTTCTCTATGGAGAAAGTCCAGACCCTAGTACGAAGCGAAGTGAAGGACAAGGGTCTGGTTTTAACCAGGCTAATAAAACACAGATTTTCTCACATAAAAATCTATATCAAAAATAGAATCAACAACAATAATTAAAATCAACACAAGAATAAAACTTTGGAGCAAACTCGCTTCAAGAAGTAAAGCATTTACTTAAAATTGATAATTTATCCATTTAAAATAAAGCAGTGGCAAATCTTTCATGGATTAATTATTATTTTGCTCAACAAACAAGATAATTATTCAGACAGAATTTACTTAATCATTGCAATAATTTAGATAAGCCCAACTGTTTAAGATAAATAGTTTCCTTTTAGAAAATTGATGAACGTTTAATTGGGCCAGGGTGACAGGTTATTTTAGAACACTGAACTTAAGGAAGCTGTTTAACAAGTTCACATCAGGTTAAAATATCATAACCAGACCTGACATGCATTAATGTGAACAGCCAGTAAAGAGTGCCTTATGTTGGTACACCTGCAATGAGGTGTGCCTTCCCAGGAACTAAGGCGTGCACGTATGATGTACCTGTTTGACCCGGCTTGGACTCTAGAGTTAACAGCTAACGTTTGTTGTGGATTGATATGGTTTAATTAAACTAAACTGAATAAAAAAAATAAACCAGACTCATCGTCCTTTTCTTTCTGTAGCATTTAATTTGAGGTGTGTCTGTGTGTTGCATTTTATTTTGTAAATGATGTAGGAAAGTATTTTAGAAAATACTGTGCACATGTCGTACAAATTGCAGTCTTTGTTTGATTAGTTTACCAAAAGAAAAGCTAAACAATGAGAGATACTTAACTTAGAAATAGACAAATCTTTGTTCAGACAAAAACAAATATTCCATAGGAAATAAAATATAGTATATTCATATATACTGTATAT